>BEXV01000297.1:183367-196175 GCA_003118195.1 Hemicentrotus pulcherrimus | reverse complement strand
GAGAGAGAGAGAGGGAGAGAGAGAGAGAGAGAGAGAGACTATGTAGTTTTATAAACGAGAAAGAAATGGATGAGAAAAGGCCCGATACGCATCAATGGAATATATGAAAAAGCAAGAAAGTAAAATAGGGAGTAATGGTAAAGAATAAGGGGGGGGGGGCATATGAACTAGAAGGAGAATGAGGGAGAAAAGAGTGTATTTTAGAAGGAAGAGACGGTGGATTAGGATGAGTTTAACTTGACACGTATACCCTAAGGCTATCGTCAGAAAATTATCATTAGCAAAGGAGTTTGAATTCATTTCTTTCTCTATTCAATCTACTTTATATAGGGAGAAGAATTGCAAGCCAGATCCCCGTCAAGATCCTGTGGCTGACATTTGCTTGTCAACTTGTCTCTCAAATCTCAATTTACTTTGCCAGATTGCTGTTCTGTAATACCTATAGAATATTTAACTGATATTCATAAACTGTTTTTGCACCAAGTGAAGCATATTTCTTTGAAATAACCCCCATGATACAAAAATGAGATGCCTTCGTTTCTTTCTCTCTTTTTGTTCTTACACCAAATGTAGTCAACAGTTCTTCCACACAATCTCCTGATACATTCTGCATTCATTCAACCCTAAGGAATCCAGTTTCATGTGATGTTCACATTTGAGATGTTTTTTACCTATGTTTACACCTTATTGTATACGGACTAAATTTCTTCCTCATAACTCTTAGATGTGATCTTGGTTTTTATTTACCCCTGTGAAATTGTTCTGTTTCTTCTATTTGATAAGTTGTTATATGTATATATATATATATTAATAAATAGTTCGAATCGGAGTACTTTCAGTCTTGGTCACCAGAGAGGTTGCCTTTTTCTCAGAGCACAAATCATGCAAATGATTTGTTTTATATTTTCTACCCCTTGTAGATGTATGATGAGGTACAGCTAGCGATTTGTAATTGAGGCCAACTGTTTAAGAGAGGCTGTGAACCACGTCATCACCAGAGCGGCATTACCTTTTGGGAAAGAGAGATTAGAAATGTCACTTTTTTACATGAAAGAAATACCTGATTGATGCATCAGAGATCGAGTGTTTGTTAAGGTCCCCGTCCTCTTTATCTCTATTTGTCTATTCTCTTGATGGAATCTAAGCTTTTCTCTATCTTTCTACACTTTTATATTTCATATAAAATCCTACTCCAGATATAGGCATATATTTTGAACTGGATCCTTCAGTAATTGTGTCACTGCAGAGTATTTTAAAGATCTCTCGTATCTTCTCTTAGAACTGTTTTAAGGGAAATATTTGAACGGTTTGATGACTGCAAGATTCTGCAAGGCTCTAAGAAGAGGTGGGTATGAATAATATTTGATCTTATTATCTACCAAGACGGCAATTCTAGCAGCTCTTTGCTCGAGTGCATAGATAGAAGCTGTTTTTAAATGACAGGCCCGAGGTTATCTTTCACTGGAATATTACCATGTGAATAGTAAGGGTCAGTGATACTTTGTCATCTTATTTTAATTTTTGAAATCCCCGTTTATGATGTGTTATTTTACAAATAATTATAATCCTGATTAATGTACACTAAAACAGATATGTCAGTTCTTATTCTCCTTCCTGTGTGCGTGTTTTTTCTTCTCTTGTTTGATCTTTGTTATTAAATATATTTAATATGGACTTCGCTTATTTGTAAGGGAATGTACAATTTACAAGTCTTGCTTTTTACTATTTTCGCTCATATTTCACCACAAATATATTTTTTGTATTTCAGTTTAAATACCATACAATTGTATTTACATCTCAAATGTTATTTCTTCCCTATTACTACTATCATGGTTTAATTTCATTACGTTTTAAGGATTCTTTACTTTCTTAGTGTTTACTGTTTTTGATTTTTATATAATGATTGTGAATATGAAATACGAAATAAAAACTAAACTGATGAATACTTATTCAAATTTAGAGAATATTCAATGCAAAGATGAACTGAGAAACTGAATGATTTGAAGTGTTTTCTTGCCAGTGAAGAATGACAAACTATTGAGAAACCTCATTTACACTTGATAATCTGAAGAAGATAAGACAAATGGTCAAGAGTGACCAGAATGGTGAGAACATTTGGTCTCTGTCTGATTTACCTGGGGGTCAATGCTCTTGACCATAAGGTTAGGGGTTGAAAGGAATCTTGTTGTTATTATGTCACATCTTTAGAGTAAGACTGTTGTATTATAGTTGAGCTGAGAGTGCTAATGAGGGAACAGAATGAGAACAGGGATTACATTTGAATGTAAGTCAATAGGGCTTCATAGTGTATATCGCCTAAAGGGAGAGTTTTGCAACAAACATTTGTTTTTCCATGATGCTAATACGGAGAAAGTTTTCATATATTGAATAACATCTATTGATTTTCTTTTTCTTTTCATCTGATTCCTGTGAAGTTTCTGTTTATTCTTTTGTTATCAAACGAATTCGTTTTCACTGGCTGCTTGCCGTAGCAACAAACTGAATTAACAAAAGATTCAGCTCCGTTTCGTTGACAATCAGCCGTAGACGAAAGACTTCATGCATGGCTGATTGTCAACGAAACGGAGTTCAGTCTTGTGTCAATTTTTCTTGTTGCTACGGTAGGCAGCCAGTGAAAACGAATTCGTTTGATAAAATTATGGAAATGCAAGCACTACTTTAAACAAACAGAACTTTGTCATCCCTTGCTCATTTTTCCTGATGTAGGTGTCATATTAAAGGGCAGAAACTTCAGATACCGTCCGCCAAATGACTTTTTGGTTTCCTCTCTTCAAATTCATTTTAATCATCCATGCATGAAATATACATCATATGACTTGCATCAAATAAAAGAGGAGGATCTAAGCTTCTAAGTTATGATCAAACATCGATAATTCTTGGTTTCGTTTTTTTCTGGGACGCACTGTATGTGTGAGCTTTGCCTGATCTTTGTCTTATAATTCAGTTTGGTTTCAATCAAATAGGTATTGTTTGTTGTGTAGCTTGTTTGTTTGGTCTTGACTTGATTCGGTAATCTCTGCTCCGTCATTCTTACCTGTCTTTCAATTATACCGACTTTTTTAATTTCTCATATTTCTTGTTGATGAGCTTTTGTTGTTTCCAACCCATGAAAGGGAAAATTAATCAATAAATAATGTTCTCGTTTATTTATCATAGACACTGCTTATATTATTCGGTAGTTGTAGTTCTTTAATTTTAGTTCAGGTTTTCTGTAATAGATCCATTATCATTTCAGCCATTGTATATGTGTAGATATCAGCAGCAGTATTATGAACCAAAAATTGGGCCATGTAGATGTTGCCTATATCTTGTTACCTTAGTCATCTTATTTTTCGAAAACTGGCTTTATTCTTATTTTTGTATTCTCGTTTGATATCTAAAAGAAAGTTAAATTTCCTGAACAGTTAATATTTTCTTTTATATATTTTGAATACTCTAAGTAAAAAATTACATTTTCCTTTTTGTATTTATGGTATGTATGAGTGTTTCATAAAGGGGTTAGGGATAGGAGGGAATGGATGGCTTGATGTTGCTTCTCCTCCTGATGTTTGCCCTTTTTTAAACCCATTTCTATGGAGATGACAATTCAAAATGTTCCCAAGGTAAGAATAAAAGAACATTGGAGAATGGATAACTTGTTTCTATCTTGCAGATTCCTGTCAGATTTCTTACATGGTTAAAAGCCTTGTATAGATGGATCAAGGCCGGCATGCCCTGTGGGCTACACACCGATCACTACTCAACTCATCAGCATAATTGTATTCATAGAATTTTTCCTCGGGTCTAACTTCTTGAAGGCACAGCGCTAATTCCCCCATCGGCCTCCCGCAAGCTCAGAGTCGAGCGACTCTAATTCTCCAAACTTCTCACGGGAGAATCCTTTTGGTTTTCTTTGTGCAATCCGAGAGATGGGCGGAAAGAAGGAATACAAATCAGAATGCAAGGGATAGAGAGAGAGAGAAAAGAGAGAAAGAGAGATCAGGAAAATAGGATGTGAAAAGAAGAAGCAGTAATATGAATTGGTGAAAAGATATTGATGTTGGATAATACTACAGGAAGCGATGTAACACATGAAAGATCAAAAAGGTAGTGATTTACTCATAAAAGATGTACATATTATGTACATAATATATTCAAGTAAAACATGAGATTGGAGTGAGAAGAACAGAGACAAGAAGGGAAAGTAAGGAGAGATAGTAAACTAAATTACAAGAAAAAGTTTCAACTTCAACCTGTACGGATGTTCTGTTTTTCTTTCAAGAAACTGTTTCCTTTTCTTTTTATTTTAGCCCCCTCATTCATCAGTTCGAGAAATAAGCACATATCTATCACTTTATTTTATAATAAATATTCAAATTACATATCTTTTGGTGTAATGAATATAATTCTGTCACAATTTCTTCTGATGAATGCTCTTTACAAAGATCTAAATGTATGTGTAAAACAACAACTGTTGGGGGAAAAAAAATCGTCATTGGACAAATAAATGTAAACAACATACTCTAAGCTATTAAACCTGCATCTTAAAGTTTTTTTCTTTCTTTTCTGTAGAATTGGTTTTCCTCTTGAACACCATAACAAAAAATTAAACTGATGATATGAATTCTGTAAAATGAAGTAACAGTGACTTTTTGGAAAATTGGGGAATTGGAAGTTTTGTATTACCTTTTAGACCTGTTAATGGACTTTTCATGATTTGTATCCAGAAAAGAAATGAATCTTAATCTGAAATACAGTGTTTATAGCTAAAGGTCATCCTATATTATTGTTGATATTATGTAACATGTAAAGTGACCAGAGGAAATTTGCAGACATAATTTTTGACTTTGACCCTCCAATTCTTATTTACATTTCATATCTTGATATTCGTTGCATTATGAATTAAACAAAACAGTTATTTACTTGAATACGCAAGTACCCAACTTGTCGATATAATTTAAAAGAGGATTTAATGAGCCTGCTTTGAGAATGGAGAGTGTGGGAAAATGGGTGATTTAGAGCGGAAATCAGCTGCTACTATTTAATTTAAACCATTTGTTATGCTCATAGAATACATGCTTGACCGTCAAATTGTCTTGCCTCAAGTGATCTGACAACGGATTAATTCATTCCTTTGAAGAGAGTTACTAGTAATACTGTGCTCAGAATGAATGTCTATTATCTCTGTGAGAAAATTAGTAGTATAATGGAGAGATTTGCTTGCCTAAAGCTACCAAGCAACAAGTGGCTTTAAAACAAGGATTGGAGATGGCAAGGCTGTTTTGGCAAAGCTTATTAGAACGATCTGAAAATATCAAGGAATGTATTACAAAAGTGTTGTGATCGACTGCCATTATCATTCTCAAATTATGGACTTGCTCGGAAAGAGGCAATTTGGCAAGTGGGTACTTAGTACAGCATTCGCATGATCTGATGTAAAGAGAATGGAAATAAGCATTCAACATTGCAAGCTAATTCTTAATCAAGTTGGTCTGAAGCAAGTAGCTATAATTTAGCATCCAGAAGGAATCTTGAAGATGCCTATCAGAAATAGTAGAAAAGAATAAAATAAACATCATGGCACTCATTTTATAGGATGTCAGTCTGTTTTATCATTCAATTCTAATCTTAGTTGTGAAAAAAAATATCCTCTTGACCACGGAAGTCTCATATTCCCTTTAGGTTTAAAACAAGCACCACTTGCTTTTGGTAAACAATGAGCATCATCATATATATATACTAATATGATGCTGATCATAATCATTATCAGCATCATCAATTTGGTGCTATGATTTTGTTGTATAAACGAACTATGGAAGCAGTCATGATAGCATTGATTGTAACAATTCTTGCCGGTAACAGTTCTATATTGTCTGAAAGTCAAAACCAGAGCGAATATTGATGCCATTTTGTTTCATTATCTCTTTTAAGAAATATCCAATACATTAGTATTTATCGATGGAAATGCAATTTTGGCAATTAGATTTCACAATTTACAATCTTTGAATTCTTTACACGATTGGCAAATATTTATCAATAGCTTTCTTCTCTTAGGAAGTAAGGAGAAGTGAGTGTTATAACTGATATCTGATGGGGAAAATCATATCAAATGCGAGTATAGTTTCACTATATTACAATATACTTGAGGGGCAATCCTTCTATCCGATAATTTGCATAAGTGCAGGATGGAGAGGAACTTTTCATACTAGCTTTGAAATGGTTGATGCGATGATATTCATAATTTCTTGTGATCTCCAAGCATGAAAGAGAGAGAAAGATAGAGAGAGGGGGAGAGATTGAGGACTTAGTATGCTTTCCAAAGCTTGTCTTTGATGTTGCCTTCGGCGCCTGGAAAGTAAGATCAATGGATGAAAACAGGATTTAGATAAAAGCTAGCTCAGAAAATTACCCAGATTGCAGATTTTTGGCAGAACTGATGGAGCTTAAAACCAGGTTACCTAGATGTAGAAAAAGTGGGTCCACACACAGCATTAAAGAAAGGTCCTTTGACTGTGGAAGTCTTGAAGATCGAGTTTTATTCTGCATGTACATCAAGTCTACTTTTGATCAGTTGATATGCAGGAAGTCAAGAAGTACATCAACGGCTTATCTGTTGGAAAAGTTAAAAATGTTGGAAAATCCAAGCTTTTTGTGTATTTATACTAAATCCTGAAAAATTATTGTTTCTAGTAATGTTAACAAAAAAAGGCAAATAAAAAAAGTAATTCTCTTCAAATATTGTAGCTACGTGATTTACCCTGTCATGTAGGAGGAGATTTACATTTTCTTTAAAATTGCAGTGATTAAAGAAAGCACTATAGGGGATATATGTTCTGCTCTTCCATCTCATGTTCCTCTTACGATTCAATGTAAAGGATTCGAAAAAAGTTCTCTTCTTGGAAACCAAGTTATTTTGAAACTTTCAGTTAAATCTCTAGAGAAATAAATATATGTACCATCGGTAGAATAAGGAAGATTTGAATTAATATGCAGCGGAGCTTACACCTGAAACCCACAAGAGATTACTTTAAAAGGGAAGAAAAAGGCAAATTTCCTTCAATTAAACTTCGAACAAGTTCATTCCTGCAAATTATATCCATATGGGTTGAGCTTTTATTCCTTTTTGAAATCAAAATAAAATTTGACAAGAAGCTGATTGAAATGAGATAAAATGCACTCTAGTTATGTGAGTTTATGCTAACACTATGGTTTGTGTGAGAGTCTGATGTGAGGGTAATAATATATATGTGGAGCACTTTACAAAAATAGTATTAAAGCGTTTAATATATACATCTAGAATATTGTCATATTTTCTTCATTATTCAGTTGAGTTGTTTCTCAAGTAATAAATAAAGCAGCATTTAAAATATGTAGAACAATAGAAGTACATGTATTCCATTTAACAATGATCGATTCACCTAGACACAGGGTTATAATCATTTATAATTATTTTGACATCACTAAATCAGTTTGTTATGCTCATTATCATTCACTTTCTGGGGAGAAAGTATTATATGTGGATCAAGAATATCCATTTTCCACAAGAGACAAAGATAATCTTATTTTCATTTCCAAGCATCAAGAAACATCTCTTTCGGAAAGAACCAGAGGGGTATGATTTCAAAATAGTTGCATCAATTTTTTGAGAGTATTATCTTTCCATACAAAGGGGATGCCACAGGTGGTAGCAGATCTTATACTCGTTGCATGATCCATGTACAGACTCAAATGGATTCAGGCTGCAATTGGATCAAACTTAGTGTGGATTGGCTGTTGGCGGAAATTTTGTCTCTTGTTTCTTTTGATGGTAAAATAATTGGAGTTAAAAGATTGACACCCATTGGGAGATTGCAAGCATAACAGTTTCGTGTTTCCTCAGAATTTTGTAATTACGTTGTAACAGCACCTTGAAGGGAATCTGTGAAAAATTTGACAGAGCTTCTTTCGGCCCAGAGGGCCACATCTGCATCGTCTCTGTCCCTTACCCTTCTTGCATGTCAATTCTACCGTGCCTCCAAGAATCACTTGATTATGATTCAATTCCTTCTTCTCATGTCAAGTAGGATGCTAAAGGTATTTAAACCAATTCTATTATGATGACTAAATGCAAGCAAGCAGCCCGGCATAGTGAACATTCAAAAGCAATTCATATCTAAGAAGATGTCTAAAAGAGGTATTTATCCTTTAATACTGATTTGATTTTTGATTGAATTTATTTTTCCACTCAAATATCCACAGATTAAAATGAAAAATATAAATCATACAGTATTAGTGAATTATACAAGTAACGAAATACTTATGTATGTACGTAATAAAATCAGTTTACAGAGTACATTTAAGTTTTAGAATAAGTCTAATTGTAACAATAATTGTAACAACAATGAAATACAACACTTTTACAATTGTGGAGGCATAGAGCTTCCTTATAATTTTAGAAATGAAGATCTTAAAATCCTCTTAAAGCCTCCTGTGTGAAATTTGGCATAAATTTAATAGTAAAACAGTTTTAAAGCAATTTACTTTCTTAAGTATATTGTGCTAAAAGATATAGGTCTATTTTCCTTTCTTATATATACCTTGATAGACATGGGTAGCATAATCAAATATGGGCAGACTGTGACTGTTATACTTAACTGTGTTCCTAACTTTTGTTTAGTTTAGTTTTAGGTCAGTGGTGGTTTTTTTACCTGAGTGTTAAGAAAGCATAGATGCTTGTTAGAAAGCATTCATGATACTTGATTCTGCATTTGCATTTGAGCAAGTCCAAGATCGTGTCCCATAGATTGACGACATTAAACTTTTTAGTTTGTCCTATGATTTCTATTAGGTTGACATCCCTCCTAGATCTTATACATAGCAGGGATAATTGTGATGTTCATTTTTATTTATTCTACTTTAGTTGAATATTATTATTATTTATTATTAAATACCTTGGACCATTGAGTTTACATTTTAAATATGGAGAACCATAATGGTTCCTATAGAGGGTATAGAAGAATTGAGACTAGCTGGTAGGTGAATCTATTTAGAACGCACCCCTTCAGGGGTGTTGAAATGACCCCCTAAAGCCCCTCATCTAGATCCCTCTGACCCAAATCTGAATCAACATTCTTCTCCTTTCACCCCTCTTTTGACTCTTAGCCGATACACCTTGTATGGCCAAGACATCTTTCTCACTAATACACCAATATCTTCTTCAGACTTAGATACCTGATCATTCTTTCTTATTTGTCAAAATACTTTTTGAAAAACATATTTATCATGAAAACTAAAGATAATAACTGCTGCATACTGCAAACTCTTTAAAGCCGATGTTTTAGTACTTCGTTATATATTTTGTATACTTTGAAATTCTAATCTAATAGTACTTTTAATGTGTATTTTGATGCAGGTTGATTTAGAGTTTTGTCATCTCACAAGCTAGCTTTGTCACGGGATCTGCGTTAAAAAATGTTAAGTGTAAGAATTTCTTCTTGTTGTCATTGTTAATAATTTCAGCAATTTTCCCTTTCTCCTAATCCTGATACTGTATATTCACTGTATATTCAATATCCAATATTCTCATGATCATGATTTGAGACACAACCCTTCAATCCTACGGACTTGAGCAGATCAAATTATTTCACGAGTTCTTGAAATAATTTATCCATTTCATTTCCTTTTCTTATCTCTTGCATATATTCATTACACTGATTCATTTGGAATTATGAAAAAAATGACACTTGTTACTCAGATGCTCGACGAATCAAAAAGACCAACATTTTTCCAGATTTTAACTTTTTTTTTCTGGAAGACTGAGGAATGGATGTAGGCTGGATAGTTTGAACGTGTAAGCAGATGTGTAAACGAGACATGTTTAAATTGCCATTAAAAGGCCTGCTAGTCTGGAAGTTGTTGAGAAAGTGTTCAACTCTAGACAGCTTCTGTGCTGTTTTGATATCTCTCTCAACTGTCCTATGATGACATCAAAAAGTGCATTAGCACGGGATCTTGGTCAGGTTCAAGGGCATTGAGCGCTCTTTTACAACCGAGACTTCTTGGACATTAAAGGTGAAATATCTAGAAAAGATAGAAATCAGATAATCAGGAATGTCAGTTATTGCCTGAATTCAGATTCTGTCGCCTCTCCGTTTTAGATTTTTGCAAGATTCATGTTGTACACATCATATGAGGCAGCAATATCTTATTCTCTTACTCAAGCTATTTGGATACAAAACACCTGGGTATCTTGTGCGTATGGATTTGACCAAAGTTACACTTTTTCATTCGATTTGAGTAATGTCACACAGGATGTTTTGTAAAGATCATTTCGAAAGGCAAGATACTATACACGTACTCCCAAACTGACATGTTTTTAATGCTTTTGGAAGTTTGCTATTATCTTAACATGATGGTTGCTACCTACTACATGTATATATATATATATAGAGAGAGAGAGAGAGAGAGAGAGAGAGAAAGAGAGAGAGAAATTTGTGACTATGTTTCAAACATATTAAAGTGAAATGCAAAATAAATAGGTTAGTAATGTTTTATCAAATGCATTCAATTACGTGTTAATTCTCTACATTATAACAGTTTAGGAATAATAGATGCTATTGACCACGCAGTGAACTTCCCGGCTATTTCCAGAGNGGGGGGGGGGGGAAGGGCTATGGGTTCCCCCAAAAAACAATATGCATTAAAACAATTGACAATTATTCTTGTATACTTAATAACACTGCATAAGCTTTGCAATACATACAAATGTCAAGTTTGTATGCATCAAAATCCAATTATATCGCTCAGTCTCTATATTTTGCAGAGTAGTAGATGTTGACTTAATGTGCTTCACCACACACACAAATAAAGTGCCCCTCATAAGTGGTGGTAACCTCAGTGCCACCCCTCCAACTGACTATGAATTAGATATGAATATCTTACATTTTCTGATTTCTAACTCAATAATATTCAATAGTCCCCGATCCTTGTCTCTATTACAATGAAAAGTGGAGTGGCCTACGGTATCCAGTTCTCGATCACAATGTTTACACCATGATTATTTGAAAGTAGAGTTGATCTTCCTGTATCTGGTCCTTGATCTCGATACTGATTCATCTGTGTGATGCATGACTTCAATGGCAACCTGGATAGTTGGTGTTCTAGTTCATCCCAGATGGTGATAATCGACCCGCCCCCCTCCCCATCCCGATTGTTTGGTCAGAGTTTCCAGACAGTTTTCAGTTGTCCATGGCATCGTTGAAATTCAAGTTCATCTTAATTTGGGCAAGTAAACATTCATCTATATACGAGACATGGCCGATTCACTTAAAAAGGAAAGATAATAAAAAGAAAACATTATGAGCTCATGCTGGATAAAAAAAATTGGGAAATAGTTTGAACAAAAATGGAATTTTCTTCAACTGATTAATGGTTTCGTTTTGCATTAAACAGTTAGCGTTGCTTTGATATATTTTGTTTCAAAATTATTATTTGCACATTTTGCATATGAAAATAATAGCAAACTGGAATCTCCTTTGAGGGAAAGATGGTTAATATTGTCTGTTGAAAACAAGAAGGGTATTAACTCAGATAATTCTAGACCAAATTAATGCCCTTCTAGCTCTAGAGAGATCCCAGTCCACCAAATACCCTCATCTTTCTACTTTTGACTTCGATATCTAGTTCATAGAGCAATAATTAAAAAGTCATTCTTTGCATATTTGCAGCTTAGACAGAATTCATCCTTTAAATTTGTGAGGATCATAAGATATGATTCCATCTATCATAAAGCAGTCCAGTGCTTCTCCTCTCATGTTACAAACATACCAGTGTCAACAGGGAGACTAGTGACAGGGAGGATAAACCCTGCAAGAGGGTCTTAAACGTTTGGGCTTAACTCCCTCCCACTCTCGGCTCTCTGAAGCAACACAAGATATACTTTTGGATAGTTTGTGTTTTGCGCTCAGCAAAAGCATGCCGTGTTTATGTTGGACCGGGCGGGAAGCTTTTGCAAAGGCATTTGAAAGCGTGTTGGGGTAATGCGAAGAGGCGGCTCTAAGCACGGGTGATAACTGTTCAAGGTTGGAGCGGGTGCAGGGAGTAAATAAAGAAAGTGGAGTATTAATTGGTCTCGTTGACATCTAGGTGAGGAGCAACTGTATCAATGGAAGATGGGTGTTAACTGCACTTTGAGAGCCACCAGCCAAGAACTTGATCACTGATGACTGGTAGACTTCCAAACAACATGAAGTAAGGCGATCAGGAGAGCCTTGTTTGTGAGGGGGCGGAATGGTGGAGGGTGGGGGTAGACGGTATGGTGGAGAGGAGGAGTCTCCCAGATGACTGGTAGGTTTCTAAATAACATGAAGTAGGACTTAAAGGGGAAATCTACCCTGATATTAAGTTGGTTTCAACAAGAGCAGAATAATACGACAAACAAATTAGTATAAGTTTGAGCAATATCCATAAAAATAGGACCGTTGAGGGTGTCCTAAGTAAAGCACACATTGACAGCAACCGCAATGTATATTGCGAGTTCCGGCTCTCCAATTTGCTCTGTTATCAAAAAATGCCATAATCTTTAATTTTCTCGGTTATTGATGACGAAATAGATTAGTTTTTTACAGGGGTTGTATAAAACAAATTCGAAATATTTGGGGGAATGTATGGTCGATTTTTAGTACAGGTAAATTATGAGGGGTGCTCCAAGAAACGACAAAGTGTTACCAATATGTGTTTGATTCATTGCACTTTCAATCGGTTTTTGCTCAAACTTTCATTGACCTGTTTATCCGGGTAGGCTTCCCCTTTAGAACTGCCAGGAGAGCCT
>BEXV01000297.1:166716-183138 GCA_003118195.1 Hemicentrotus pulcherrimus | reverse complement strand
GGGGGGGGGGTAAAGGTGGGTGGGTAAACTATATGGTGGAAGGAGGTTAGACATCCAAGCAACTTACTGCCTGATTGATATTATACTGGGAAGCTTTCTTTTATTTTGTTCTAAAAGAAAGAAATGAGAAATAGAGAAGAAATACAACTCTGAAGTATCGAATAATAGTAACAATCAGTCAGTTGTTTGGATAAACATCTGACTATTCCAGACAAGTGGTTACAGTTAATGTTCCTCTCTCATAGCATCTTACAATTTCGCTAAATGAATATTTGTAACTACACTGAAGTTGCTTGATTGACTTCCTGGCTTTCTTTAGAATTATTGTACTTGTCTGCTATATCAGTGATTAAGTGAATAGTCATATCATTTGAAGATTTTTTTTCTTTCCAATTCCCCTTTACCTCTTATCCATGTTTTCTTGTCTTTTGTCCATATTCATCAATTCAGCATTTACTGTCTTCACCTCTGTCTCTGTTTCTGTCTGTCTGTCTATCTGTCTGTCCCTCTGTCCCTCTGTCCACCTCTCTCTCTCCCTCTCATTCTCCCTCCCTATCTCCCTCTCCCTTTCTCTCTCTTTATTTATCTCCTCTCTCTCTCTCTCTCTCTCTCTCTTTCTCTCTCTCTCTGTATCTTCATTTCTCCTGGAGGAATGACCTATATTCATAGTTGTGGTATCTGTGCTCTCCCTCATTAGAGGTTAATCATTACCGGGTCACTACTCATCATCTCCTCAAGAGATGAATGATTTGAGAATCTTTGGCAACGCCTTCCCAAGGGGTGGTAAGACAAAAGAGCAGACACATCTCTCCCCTCTCCTCATTTCCTTTGGGCTTCACACCTTTTGCCCTCCATCTTTATTCCAGATATTTGCACTTTTTCTTTCGCTGTGCATCTCTGCTGCATGATGGCAAAGACAGTGTCATCTGCTGATTCTATTTTGTTTCCTGCATTTAATATTCATCGACCTGGAGAAAGAAATTATGAATTGTCATGGAGCTAAAAAAGTGCATGTACACTTTGGTTGTACATTTTGAAGATTTTTTTTTTTGTATTGAGGATTGATTTATATCAATGAATTTGACATTGGGATATTATCCTTGTTTCGATTGTTCCAGGGTTAATTCAATCAATGATATACTGTAGGGTTAGGAATAGAGTGTATTAGATTAGCTCTCGCTAGGGTTAGGGTAAATTTTATTTCTTTCAGGGTTGAATGTAGGACTTTGGGATGTAGGATAATAGTCACTGGAGCATGCGTCATACATTGTAGAAGTGTTGTGGTCCAATGGTTAAGTCTCCATATTGTTAACCAAACACGCAAAGGGTTAGAGTCCTTGTTGCAGTACTTATGTCCTTTGGCAATACATTAATCTCTTTTTGCCACACTTCACCCAGGTGAGGTGAATGAGTACCTTGCAATAATTAATTAGTTCCTTACAATTCTCAAGTGCTGTAATGGCAGCTCTGCTGAAGCTCGGGTCATAGTAATGGAGCGGCAGGATTATGCAAGATATGAGCCCTTTACAAAGCTCCACTATTAGCATCATTATTACACAACATTACAAATATTCCGGCACCTGTGTTCATCATTTAGTATCTTTGAAACAAATTGAAGAACGTTTCCAGACGACAGAGCTAGGAAATACATCATCACATACGTACACTGTATACAGATCACAACGAATGGAATACTTGCATAGTTGTAAAGAATGTAAATTGCCTTTTATGTTAACTATACAATTCCATTTCCTTTTATGTCTGAAAGCTCCACATTATTGTTTTATCCATTTTATGGTGAAGTAGCATGAAATAAAGAAAAATAGCAAAAGTCAACACTTTATATTTGTTCTTGTAACAATAATGATAAATGTGTTCCACATACTATAAAATTGGTCCACAGTTTCTCATTACATGAAATATATGCATTAGCCTGTCCAGGATCTCGTTTTATAATTTGTGACTGGCAATACCCTTTTATCATGTAGGTTGTGCAAATTGTTTCATATAGAGCCCTGGCAGAAACAAATTACTGGAGATAATAGAATGTTAGTATTCTACGAGTCTTGCTGGTTTATATTTGTTTTGTTACTGCGAGGTGATGTTCATTTCTCTCCGTTGGGCTATAGAGTTGGAATCACTCATGGTGGACTGGTCATAAATTCCCGTCAACTCATCTATTTTTTATTTTGAGTAAGAACTCTTGGCAAGAAAAATGAATCTTGGCTTGGAAGGCTCATTCTCACTGGTGTTCTTTTTAACAGCAACATTGTTTTTTTAACTGCAAGGTTTGGAGGCCTGGCAATGTTGACGTGCCAGCATAAATCGAAACAAATTGTTAATGATCAGTTCAGCATAACAGCCAACAAATATCATTTTTAGCCCTCTGAATTATCCTGTTGATGTCACTTTTTCATATCTTAATATATGTAATTTCTGAAATATGTGCATATAGGGAGTTCGTTTATTAGATTGTCAAAATCATACAGCTGATTTTTTCTTGGATGAAATATATGTTTATAAGAATTTGAACACACTTAAACAAAAAAAAAAACAGTATTACATGGAAGTAATCTGTCCACAAATCCATATTTGTTATCCAATTGCAAGTAAACTTGTAAATGCACACAGTCTTTTGGGGAAAATTTATCAACATTTATATTTGTATATTTAATATATTTATATAATCCACTATACGTACATATTCTAATATTCTTTAAATAGTCTAAGATATAATGAGTAAATTAAGATGTTAAATTAAGGTAGATAAAGTCGCATTACTGTAAAATGTACTATGATATCATTACAGGAGGAATTGTTTTGCATCATGAAATCAAACCTTATAACTGCTTTTGAGAGCAATGTGAATGAACCAGAGAGGAGAAAAAATCACGTATCGCTCCTCCAGGAGTGAATTATGAAAGAGTTCTTTCAACATCCATTCTGCATCCCGATGGGTAGCCATTACTGGTTCAACAAGAGGAGCATGGTATTACAACGAAAGAGACAACATTCTTCTCAAAAACCTGAACATGACACAAGTGTATCAAACAGCGGAAAGAGAATGATTTGTTATTGCCGTCATAAGGTTCATTAATGATTTAACATTATGATAAGATATGTATCAAGGAATATTTTACGATGCAGTTGATAACTCATTTCTTAAACTCATGACATGTGCAAATGAGTAAGCCATATAATACCATAGATACAGGAAAACCTTAAAAAAGCAAACACTTTTTGTGTAAAAAAAAGATTTAGGCTATTTATTTCTTTGCTCATTGATAGCATTTGTAAGATTCACCATTTCCATGTACATTCAGCTTAGTGTTCAATCTTGCAGCCATCTTTTAGAAACATCCAGCCTACATCTTTATAAAGTGGAAGTTATAAGGTATTTCCTTCGGAGAATAGACTCGCTATCTCAGTCAGATGTTGATGTGTTTTCAAATTAAGTTGCTCTGGAAATGTACATGTATATAATCAGTGTCTATATCAAAGGATTAACAGCTTGGAAAGTTTACAATTATAGTATGATCCAATAAAAAGCCTAATGGCTTCTAGGTTTCGTGTTTTTAGAAGATATGTTTTAAACGTTAGATTCATGTACATGTACGCAGTTTTGGATAAATCATGTTTAAATCAATACTTCAATACTTGGGGGATGTTTTTACCTTATAGCTGTCAGGACAAAGACTAGTCTTTTATCAAATGTACATCCTAACATCGGGTAGAATTGCAGCTGCATTTTCAAAATGTAAATATTCAACAAAGGTCATTAAACCTATCAAATACCTAAAATATTCCTTGAAACGAAAATTACTTTTTATTTTTAATACCCTTTGAGGTATTCAGGGCATCTAGAATAATAATGAAGGTATTATATTCTATTTCTGTTCAGAACAGAACTAGACAAGTTTGTCAAGAAAAATTAAAGTGAGCAAGAATTTGAATACAGCAAGAGCATATTGTTGCCGAAAATGAATATGAAGGAAACTTCCCTTAAATCCAGCAGTGAATGGGTTTACAAAATTGATTCCAAAAATGGTCTTTAAAATTCCCAGCTATCATCAGCTCGCCCCTGCATGACCACCGCCCCACTCTCATTAGCTTCTCAGCGAAGCCGCGCTTGACCGATCTTACGCGACTCTCTCGCCCCTCGTATGTCAACCACCACTGCGTCTTGGCCATCGTATTGCCACCAAAACGTAAACAGACTCCTCTCTCTTTATATCAGATATCAATTATTGTTCCCTTGGTGCTCGTCTTGATAGTTTTAGTTATTAAATGATTAAACAGAGAGCAGTGGTGCGTACCTCCTTTGCGCCGTGATTGATTTTCATGACTGTGTACTCTGTTAAAAGATTTATGCAGGGCACTACGTCTAGCCAGCATTATTCCTTCTCTTCCATGAAAGCAGCATGCTGTGATGAAAGTATCAGTTTTATTCAAGTGCACGTGTTGAGTCCTCTCATATAATATGTGGGTAATTTAGAAGATTTTCAAAAGTTTGATATTTACATAATTCTCTTCCTTCCACTCTAGCCCAATTACTGAACTACCCGTGAACTAAACGAAATGATGGTTCTTGTATAAAACCTAGGGAATGGTTAATTACCTTTAAAAACAAATCTTTTATTTTTTATAGATCTTGTACCATCATATGTCCTCATTTCTTGGTGTTTCTGATGTTCATATCCACGCCTATGTGTCCATCTCTCTCTCTCTCTCTCTCTCTCTTCTCTTTCTTAGTCTCTCTCTCTCTCGCTCTCTCTCTGTCTATCTGTCTATCCGTCTGTTCTTCTATCTATCTATCTCTCTCTGTCTCTCCATCTCTTTATCTGTCTGTCTGTCTCTCTCTCTCTCTCCCTCTCTCTCTCGCTCTCTCTCTCTCTCTCTCTCTGTCTCTGTCTCTCTATTCCTCTTCCTTCCCTCTCTCTCATCCCACCTGCCTTCCTGTATCATCGTGTTACCAACCCGGTCTGCTGATGACATTGGTGTGTACGCTCTAGCTGTATCCTAATAATTGTCATCAGTTGTTTATAATGGGTAGCCTGATGTGTATTTTAGTTCAGATTTATAGACCGTACTGACAGTCATTCTACCAGCTTGTTTAGAGCAGACTAGGAGTACCGCAAAGTGGTTGTTGGATACTAATTAGTATGCTGGATATATACCATTAAGAGGTTTACTGCCCTCAGTCATCCCCATTCACATTTCTTCATTGTATAAACGTAAACACTATAAACATCAGAATGTGTGATACCTACTCCAGTATGGTGATCTCTATATTCATTTAGTTCGGTTGTCATAATTGTAATGAAACTTTTACATCATTAATCCTTGCCATTAGTGTTCTTTTTAAACCATTCTTATTCTTAATTTTAAAAAGGGTTCATTTAGAAATCATGGAACACTTTGCATCCCAATAAACAATAAGGATGGAACCATAGTTTAAATCTTGTCTAAGACGTGAAATAGTACATTTTGTCTTTACACAGTCTGCAATATAAATCATTAGCATAAACATACCAGTCAATGTTGCAAGTGTTGGGCATTTTGACAGCAGTATAACGGCATGTTAGGTGACTATCTGATAAAAGGCTTCGAGTGCTTAATACGACACTTTCAAGAATCAGATTTGCAAGCAGACAAGTTTCTTTTCAAACATATACACACAAATAATCTGAATCAAGTAAAGGTCCTTCACCGCTGTAAAGCAAGTGAAGATGTGTTTTATATAGTACCAGATGGGATATGATGAGGTGGAGAGGGTTAAGCAAGAGAGATGAACAGATGCTGGATTTAGCTTGAAGTCAAGAGTGAAAGGGGAGGTGTTAAGAGGAGAGTGGCGTAATTCCACGGGGCGAGGCCGCGGTGGAAGGTGTCAGCTTACCCATTAGGGCTGGCTGAGAATGGATAGAAGAAAGAATGAAAAGATACAAGGTGGTCAGAGAAAGAAGATATTGGGAGAGAGAGAGAGAGAGAACACAGGGATGCATATTGATGCATATAGGGGATGGCATTGATAGTGAATAAAGAAGCACAATATCAAGCATTATATAGGAGAGAAAGAGAGAGAAGTAGAAAGAGAGAAGGGGGGGGGGGGGGTATACGAGAGATACATTGATTGGCAGAGGAAATATACGGAACTTTGTCCCAGAGAAAGTTGCACTCATACACATATTATAGAATATAAAAATATAATTAAAAATTGTGAATTTAAACATTAAAACATGAGAAAATTGTCAAAGCTGGTTCCATTTGGTTATCACAAGGGTAGATGGGAATATGCATGTTGAAAGGCAAGTAAATATTCTTGAAATGACAAAAAGAGAGATAGCTGGAGAGAGAAAGACTTTTAAACAAGAAAAGAAAATGTGGAGGATAAAAGGGTAACAAAAAGTACGTTCATGGAGATAGAGAGAAAGGAGAGAGGGAGAGAGAGAGAGAGAGCGAGAGAGAGAAAGAGGTGAAGAAGTGTTCATAGTGAAAAGCACAGAGTAGGTATTGGATACCTTTTTCTCTTGAAAAAGAGAGAAAGGAGATGGAGGCAAGAGAGAAAGAAAGAAAGAAGAAAAAAAAGAAGAAAAAAGAGAGGGAGTGAGAAATTGAAAAAGTCAGACGATAGAAGATAGAAAGTTTAGGGGGGGGGAGAAAGGAGAGCGTATGAGAGGAACGGTGAGCTGAAAATGGGCATTTGGTTAGGGGTGTCAATTAGCACATCTTAGGGACCCATTTACGTGAGCTTAGCAACGGGATGCGATCCGTCCTTACCTGCCAAGCGTCTCGGGACCTCTATGGCTGGCAGGCTAGCCAAGGTGTAATTAAAACTTGTAATCTGTTACCCCCATGAGTGCATGCTCTTACTCTCCAAAGTGCCTCTTACCATGTCAAACCGAAGAAATATTTTCAGTGATTTCACCCTCCCTCCTTTTCAAAGTATTCCCTTCCTTTATACATCTAGCATAATATTGTCAGCAAGCAATCTTAAAATTTGCACGCCCTTTTTGATGCAAGTATTTCTGAAGATGGAGCATAAGGAGGTGATTGTTGTTTAGGAAAATGCGCTCTATAAGTCTCTGTAAACATCCTTGGTGTTTAATTTTTCTTCAGATATCATCTCTTGCTCTTTACATGAGGTAATATTATCCTTGTGTCAGATTAGTTCTCTTTGATATCGCTCTTCCTAAGGCACTTTTATCTTATTTTTAATTTCATGGAGGTTCATCATGTCCTTCTCTTTCATCTTTTTCCGAAACTAAGATTTTGCAGAAATTGATGGAGATGACTAATACAGGGAGGAACATTGTTGCATTCTACAAAAAACAAAACAAAACAAAACAAAGGTGATTACTTATTTGAAATGGCATGCTTTATTTTACTTATTTATGTATTTATTTATGTAGTCATTCTTTTACGAGCAAATTTTGAAAATAAATAGAATACAATATTGCAAATGGTAAGCTTATACAAACATTAGATGGTAATCAGGGTACACTGTAGATCACTGTGGTTTAAATTATTCAAGAAAAACAAGAACAAACTTCCTAACTCATAAAACATAATTCATTATTTTCAGTCAATATACACAATAAACCCAAAGCTTTGAAAGAAAAACCCATGGATGGAGGAGATGTCAAAAAATATAAAAGTAACCCAATTGCTAAATGATCACAAAAGCTAACATTCAAGAAATCCTATCTACCAGGAATTGTCCATGCTTTGTTATTTTAACAACATAAATCTTTTGGAAATGTTTTTGCCAGCTCATGATCAAACACCCACCTTCATGATAAGTTCATACATATTTTCGAAATTATGCCTGAATACTAGTGAAATATTGGAATTAAGCTCTGACAGGAATTTAATGCATCCATATTTGATCAGTATGCATTATTATTCAAGAGAAACATCAATATAGTCAAGGACATTTATTATGACATAAATTATGATATGGATAGCCCTCATATTTCTGGAAAAGAAAGAAAGGGACAAGTAGAGATTAGAGATGAAGAGTAATGATAGGCTGAGAAAGAGAGAGAGAGAGAGAGAGAGAGAGAGAGAGAGAGAGGGAGAGAGAGAGAGAAAAAAAGAGAGAAAGAAATGGAGAGATTAGAGGGGTGGATGGGGGATGGGTAGGTACAGGAAAAAGTGATGGAGAGGCGGAGAGAGAGAGAGAGAGAGAGAAAGTTAGAAAGAGAGAGCGAGAGAGAAAGAGAGAGAGAGAGAAAGAAAGAGAGAGAGAGAGAGAGAGAGAGAGAGAGAGAAAGAAATAGAGAGATTAGTGAGGGGTGGATGGGGGATGGGTACAGGAAAAAGTGGTGGAGAGGGGGAGAAAAAGAGAAAGAGAGTGAGAGCGAGAGAGAAAGAGAGAAAGAGAGAGAGAGAAAGAGATGGAGAGAAAGAGAGGGAGACACACAGAGAGACACACAGAGAGACAGAGAGACAGAGAGAGAGAGAGATGGGAGGAAAGAGGGGAGATGGAGACTGAGGTGGTGTATTTGCTATAACCTGGCAGATGGGTGGGATCAGATGTTAGTCTGTGGTCATCCATTAAACACTGTTGGTGAGACCATACCAAGGAGAGGACAAGGAAAGAGAGAGGTGGAAGAGAGCATTGAAGTATTGTACATACTTTATATGTAGACATTACCAAC
The DNA here is from genome assembly GCA_003118195.1 of Hemicentrotus pulcherrimus. Taxonomy (NCBI): domain Eukaryota; kingdom Metazoa; phylum Echinodermata; class Echinoidea; order Camarodonta; family Strongylocentrotidae; genus Hemicentrotus; species Hemicentrotus pulcherrimus. The sequence goes on along the minus strand of BEXV01000297.1, from coordinate 174,478 downwards.
AAAAAATATATATGTATACATACATTGAAGATAGACCTGATAGCTTAGCCTGTCTTAAAGACGGTAAAGACCACCTGTTTGTATTGGGTGGATAGCTCGTACAAAATATGCAGGAAAAGGAATAATTCAAAATGAAGTGATATAAAGGATGGGTGAGAAGTTCAGATACACTTCAAGAATGGTAGATGATAAGTTTGATTTCTAGATTAAAATTCAATTTACGTTTAGGCCTACTTTGATTTTGTAAACTCTTTCAAGATTTGTACACAAAGTCATGTAAATAATCAAAGTAAATATCTAATTGTAATTTGCGTATTTTCTTTGTAAGATCACACTAAATCTCTGTTAGGAGGACAATTGTTGTTGCTGTACACATCCTTGTTGAGGACAAGCCATGTAGACATTGTACCTTATTTCTGTTTTCCTCCATTTCTATGCAAGTAATCAGATTGTATTCTTAGATGAAACGCCATTGAGTTTATGTTGTTATTATGTTTTATAATCTGTCTAATTGTGTACATATCTTTGTAACACACATATACCAGTGAACAATGAATTTCCATTTGTTATGGACAATAAAATCAATTCAATTCAATTCAATATCGGTTTCCTCCTGACATGACAGGAGTGGAAGAAGGGTGATATTTTTAGTAGTGGTTATAATATGATATATGGTTGTTTGGTGATGTAGTGGGACAGGGAGCGGGCATTCCAGATTACTTCATACTCTACATGCTGAGATAACCAGCTGGTCATGAATATTCATGAGGCCATTAGCCGAGGTTAAGGTCTGTTGCTTCCTGCAACTGGCTACTCCATCATGACCGGCCAAGTGAAGACAGGATGGATGAGGGATGGAGGACGGGTGGAGAAAGTAAAGGAGAGATGAATGGAAGGAAGATAGAGGGATGGAGAGAGAGAGAGAGAGAGAGAGAGAGAGAGAGAGAGGGAGGGAGGGGGAGAACAGGGAAACACATAGAGAAAGAGAGGAAGAAAGACATATTAATTCAAGAAAACACAATGATTTATAAATAACAAATTTAAGCAATTTGGTAATCAAATAATGCCTTGGTAGAGAAGGGAAGTATTTGATTTGGATGAATATTACATATACAGATATACAGGGATAGGTGAATGGAAGGAAGGAAGAAGTAAAAGAGAGCAAACGGAGAGGAGCTTAAAGATAGAAGAGATAGAACAGATAAAATGATTCACATACAAAGAGGTTTTGATAAGAGGAGAGAAAAGGGAAGCAGATAAACGGACAAGTTTGTTTCAGTAATTTGATATTCAATCATGACTGGATTGATATCTGGATGGACATGGAATGGTGGAGTAGAAAATACAGAAAATAAAATGTGGAAATGGTGACAGAGGGAAAAGAAGCTTATAGAGAGAGAGAGAGAGAGAGAGAGGGAGAGAGAGGAGGAGAGAGAGATGGAGAGAGAGAAAAAGAGAGAGAGAGATGGAGAGAGATAGACAGAGAGATATGGAGAGAGAGAAGAGAGAGAAAGATGGAGAGAGACAGAGAGAGAGATAGAGATGGAGAGAGAGACAGAGAGAGATGGAAAGAGGTGGAGAGAGAGGGAGAGAGAGAGATAGAGATGGAGAGAGAGACAGAGAGAGATGGAAAGAGGTGGAGAGAGAGGGAGAGAGAGAGAGATAGAGATGGAGAGAGAGACAGAGAGAGATGGAAAGAGGTGGATAGAGAGGGAGAGAGAGAGAGAGAATAAACAAGAGAATACAGATGAAGAAGGTTTGTTGGTTCTAGTATCAGGATATATCACAGACAGGATCATGTTAGCTTACAGTGATGGATGGAACCTTGTATGGAAAGAAAAGGAAGGATAAATGGGTGGTAGAAGAAAAGGAAACATTAACATGATAGAGGGAAAGAATGTGTCAGGTGAGAAGCATAGGGAGAAAAGGAGAGGTTTGAACAGAGATAGTGAAAGAGAAAGACATATAAACTAAGAGGTAACTATTGTGGTATAAGCCAGAGCAAAAAGAGAGACAATTTTATAAGTTTAAGAAGGATCCAGGGGATATATGTTAGATTATCAACAAGAAACAAGAAATTGGTTTTAAAATATTAATTTGATTAGTATCACAATTATTATAGGTCCCAATTTTAATTGGAAAAATAAATATTGCATTACAAGCAAAGCCTTGATGCTCAAAATAATGATTAAGAGAATTCTTGATATTCATCACAGTTTAAGTTGAAGATTGGTGCTAAGAATAATAAGGGAGGGCAAAGTTGTACGTAGACTGGTGATACAATATAGAGGGAAAGGTTGCAATGGCAAAGAAGAGAATGATAGGTACAAAGAAAAGAAAGAGGAGACCAGGAGAGAGAAAAAGACGAAAGGGGAGAGAAAGAGAGATGGGGGAGAAAGAGAAATATATATATAGAGAGAGAGAGAGAGAGAGAGGGAGAGAGAGAGAGAGAGAGAAATAGTTTGTGCTTGAACGTGCTTGATAAAGAGAGAGAGAGAGAGAGAGAGAGAGATAGCGCATAAAGAAGGTAAAATGAGAGAAGATATGAGAGGGAGAGGAAGAGAGAATAGGAGAGAGAGAGAGAGAGAGAGAGAGAGACACACACACACACACACACACACACACCAAGAGGTGGATTAAATATATATAGGTCAAACCATAGCCCAGATAACTACTTGACTGGCAAGAATATACTGGATGGCTCAAAGAGCTGATCAGGTAGCGCTTTAACATCTTCTCATCTTTAAAATATATTTATTTGAATTCAAAATTAAATCAAATCAGGTCAGTGCAAATTTAGCCAAGGAATAATTATTAATTGCCAGCTTTTCTTTGTTAAAGACTTCCCTTTTTCATAATTAAGTGAAGATTTCCAAATCAATCACAAATTTCTCTTCATTTCATAGATCCTAAACTAGTTTAACATCCGCAGTAGATCGTCCAAGGATACTTTCATATTGTTTTTTTTTTAACTTCAGATTATCTGTAAATTACTTCTCTTTCAACTTGTGAATATAATTACAAATAATTAAAGATTTTATTTGTGAGCCATAATAATTGTGTTCTTAGATACAAAATTGTAAAGCTCTTGGGTTTACTGATGATAGGTATAGAATGCTCAATCTAGGTAATGCATGCAGAAAACATAGCTGTTGAAGCTTTGTCTATGAATATACTACAGAGGGCTGATTAGTATTTTTCATGGGTGAATATGATACTTAGTTAATACAAAATATTGTAAGATGGCAATCAGAGTATATAAATGCTTCTGAAAATATACGAACAGAAAATAACGAAGATATTGGGTAATACAGCATTTTCACCGACATTTCTTGCATTCTGATCTATACAAGATGTTAACCTACTAGTACTACTGTATGCTATCTAGCAAGTAGAAGGACAAAGAAGAAAACGAATTAATCCTGCATTTAACAGAGTTTATTTGCACATGATGTCAGTGACCTGAATGTGCAGTATATCCACACAGTAACACAACCACATTCAAGCTTGAATAAAGATATACTGATCACGTAATCCTTGTTTGGTGTTGATCCTCTCTTGACTTGTTTTATGACTATGGTTTAATCCGCTGGGAGGGCCTGAAGGCAGAAACTTGTATCATTAATTATTTCAATATGTTATAGTCATTACACTCATTCATGAGTTTAAGAGAGTACTGGGCAAGTGTGGGTAAAAATAAACTATTCGAATCTTGCATCTTGATGATTAAAGCCATAACATATTTGCAAAATACCTAAGGTGATTTTTACCGAAGTGCTGATGTTAAATGATCGGATTTATTGCCGTTGGGTCCCCAAACAGTTTTTCTATTAAAATTAAAATCACTTCTTCTTTTCTTTCTTTTCTTTTAAAAAGTTTTTAACTTTGTTTTCTTTTTCTTTTACTTCCTCCTCCTTTTTTCCTTCTTCTTCTCTTTCCTCTTCCATTATCAATCCAGCCAATCTCATTTTGCCTACATTAATTATCTGTCTATTTCCCATGCCTCGAGCTCTCACTTTTTAATCATTTTTCATGCAGTCTGAAAAGTAATCACTGACATTACATTCATAAACTACTTAGTCTGATATAAGGGTGATGCTGGAAAGCATGCAATAAGAATTGATACGTATTTTGTGATGAGAGTCCTGTTAAGAAACCCAGGCATATCACCCCACCCTTTACCATGCTTGTCAGGAAAGTGATCCCAATTAAGAGGGACTTCCAACTCCCCCCCCTTCTCCTCCCAATTGGGTTTGTTGATGTACCCCTGGTGGGGTGTAAGAGGGACATCCAACCCCCTTCTCCTCCCTACCGGGTCTGTTGATGTTCCCCTAGTTGGATACTAGGTGGGATATGTTTTGAATACCAAGAGCAAAGCAAACATTAACAGCATGATGTTGTTGAAACCCTTCATGAGGTTTTACCACTGTAGAGTCAGAGTGAAGGCTGTTTCTTCCAGGCTTTCACATGTTCCATGTTCTCACCTGTGTATCTAAACATCTTTCTGACGTTCGTGGGTGTTTAAATATGTGGTTGATTTTGATGCCAGCAGTGATCTTAAATGAATTCCCGATGATTCTCATACTCTAGAAAAAAAAGCCAACATTTTGTTTTGAAAATGCAAAAGATCAGACCTGAGTTTTCGAGAAAAGAAATTATTAGGGTCGCCAATAATTACAACTTCGGTTTATATGAAATTGTGCTTTCAAGCTTACATGTGCAAACTGAATGAATAAAACTCATAATTCATTTTGAAAATGAAACTCTACATTTTCCTATACTAATGGTTCTCATAAGTTACAAATTATGGCCCAAATTGAAGGAGAACAAATCCCTAACGGTGACAGAAATAGTAATATACATGTATCTATACAAACTCATGAAAACATGGATGCTTTTACACTTGCATAGCATCTGTGTCCTTCACGATGTACGGCTCCTCTTACTCCATCCAATAGCATCAGTGGATGGAGTAGGAGGGAGGAGGAGGGGAAGGGGGTGGGAGGGGTTGAGTGGTGGTTATAGCCTACAAGGTAAGCAAAACGACGTGTCCAGATTTCATGGCCAATGTGTCAATTAATGTCAATTAGCATCTTCGTGATTAATTGGAACAAGTAGGGGTGCTAGACATGTGTGAGGAGGTATTACTTGTTCTGCTCTGCTGGTATACAGACACACCCCCTGGTATTGGTCCCACCTGCTACCGCACCAACACCAAACTTGCATTGGGGAATGGTGTGGTCTACATGTATTTCTAGATCGTTTATTGTAGCAGATGATAACTTTTGATTTATTCACAAGTGTAATTTAAGGGTTACCACGTTCCTATTTGTACCACTTTTCTATATTTCATAATGTATGATATGGATTGCTCTGCTTCATTTAAAAAATATCTACTGAGAAAACATATGTTTGGTGTTTCCAACACAAATGATACCAGAATTATTTAATTTGTAATTGCTTTATGGTTGCTGTGGTTAATGCAAGCAATGTAACAAGCCTATATAAAAGCAAATAGAACCTGCTGCGATCAAATACGAAGTGTTGTCTTTCATACATAGCTTGCTGTGTAAATAGGAGTGGTGTTTGTAGAAATGAATACCATACAAAAGTCAAGTCATCTGCATGATGATGATGATCCCTATTTCATTGTCCTTCCACCTTCTCTCTCTTTCTCTCTCTCTCCCTCTCACTTTCTCTCTAATTTTTGCACACTTTGAGCCCATATTTTGTATTATCATTATAGAATGGTTAGAGGGTTCTTGCTGCCCAGTGAGATGGGGTGCATACCAGGACTAGATTGAATCAAGAGGAAAGAGGGGTGGGGATGATGATATAGCCTACACGCTTCCACCAGACTCCCTAGGTGCACCAAGCACTTTTGACTCCTTAAGAGTGTGACAAGCCAGGCATCCGTTTATTACAATGTCAAGAGAACTGAGAGGAAAACAAGAAGGAAGGGCTTGAAATGGGCAATGATTATAAAGAATGCTTCTATTGTAGATTGATCAAAAGCCTCTAATCGTCTCCGCTTCTGTGTAGGGATAGATGCCTGGTCTCTACAGGGAATTGGTACTTATGACAATTTGCATGTGAGCGGTGGTGTGCATTCAATGTAGCCATTTAAGGCCGACAAAGGGATGGATGTGTAATCTGCTCTCAGTTTGCTTGGGGTATGTAGAGAGAGAGAGCTCGTGCCCTAACCGGCATTCGATCGGGAGGGGGAAAAGGGAGGAGAGAAAAGGGAGAGCAAAACGGAAGACTAGAATAAACATCGCAGTGGATTAGGCTGCTCGGCCATTTATGTTGCGCAAGCTCTCATGGGAAGATGGAGCGGTAGAGAAGTGGGATGGTTGATGGCGAGAGCGGGATGAGAGGGAGAGAGGGAGAAAGGGGAAGCAAGATTGAAGGGATCGGGTGGAAGGCAATCCTGACTACACTGTTTGACTGACGCAGAGTGCATTAATTATTGAAATCCCAATTTGGAAGGGATTGTGGGGCATTACTCACGCGTTGAAGAGTTGGATCTCGGGGATGTGTGACTGGCTGGCTGGCTAGGTAGCTAGCGAGCGAGCGAGGCAGCGCCCAAGAAGTAAGACAGGACGGATGGGATAGTCGGATCGGAAGCCAAGGGGCATGCAAGGGGGTTTGTTTTTCAGCAAACGACAACGTTTAAGGTTAATGGAGAGAGTAGGTTCGGGAAGAGGCTGCCTAGGCTACTGATAGCTGATCTCCAGGGAGAGTACAGCCTGTCATGGACCATCTACAGACCCACTCTCTACTCCTGTTTGCTTGGCTAAACACACTTTACCATGATTCTCTCTTCCCAATGCTATTAAGTGCTTGTTATTACCCTTCTCTGCTTCAGTCAACATTGACTTTTCTTTACTGCTTGCTTTTACTCATAATCCTCACCCTTTCCCCTCAACATTCAGAGATGCGGTACATCGTCACCATCTCACAAAGCCAAAACAATTTTTGTAGTCTCTCTAGAGCATTTCTTGTAGATTTTCAATGTTATTTTTCACTTCCTTTATTTTTGATGAACCACCGGTCTACTGGAAAGATATAACCTAAAGCATCGTATGTAATATTAAAGTAACAAGCCGGAAGGAATATTCAATAGTAAAGTATAAACTATGCTGCATTTCAAGTAGCTGATGTTAAGTAAAGTGAAGTGAAATAATACGGAAAGTGGTTTGCAGGTGAATCTTTGTTGAATAATGATATTTCATACTTGTAAAGCACATATTAAACATTATGATATATTGTCTCTCTGCTCTGCCAAAGGACTTTGGACATTATTACCTCGGCTTAGCTGTTACAACCATACCGTTCAGTGCATTCAGGTGAAATATATAAATAGGTTGGAAAAAATTCAATATCTTAAAGTGAATCGGGGATAGTAATATACTGTATTATGTTGTAAGTCAGTGGAACTTTTTCGTTGCTTTATAATGTTAAAACAGGAATTTGAATTGCACTTGGTATCTCATTACATGATACTGATATTGAACTTCTGTTTTTGGTTAATCCTGTTGGTGAATAGAGTATTACCATGTACATTGATTATTCGCAATTATTGTGGTACAGCATGAAACTACCCCAAAATTATACATGTTTATGATGTATTAAAATATTTGTTAGTTTTCTATTGACATTCGTGTTTTTTTTATATTTAGTAGATTTACCTAAATATAAAATGGTAGATTAAAAAAATGCGAGTTTATTGATTATCATTCTTGTAACAAAATATAATTCA
>BEXV01000297.1:101699-166696 GCA_003118195.1 Hemicentrotus pulcherrimus | reverse complement strand
ATATATATATATATATATATATATCTTTTTCATTTCTCAAAATTAGATATTGATGGATTTTGCGAGGTTCATTAAATAGATACAATTTTGTAAACAGAATGTGCCGAATCAAAAGAAGAAACAAAAATCATTCATGTTTTAATGGAACAAATGTTTTCTACATTCAATTTACACGATAGTCAATAGCAAACAATTGAGTGGTTTGATATGTGCAAGCTTGCATAACAGTTACAGAGGAAGAGTGTCAAAAAGAGGCTGAATGCCTGTAGTGGTGTATGGAACCCATCGTCATTAATATGATTATATATGGGGAGCACAAAAGTCTGTTTTCTGTCCAAAGATCTGTATGTCTCTGGTATTTTGCTGGACTATGAATAATTAATGTTCTATATTACAACACAGGGTAAACACCTAGAACATGTGATACAATGAATAATAGATTGAGCCAGGGCTAAGATAAATTATCTTGTCATATTTTGTGTCATTTCTTCTTAGAATACCAGATAAATTAAATCGTCACCCTTGGAGTGATAGAAAGGAGCATTAAGAGGGTAAGAAAGAGAGTTTCACACCAGCCATAGTGCTGCAGTGTGTTATAGGGAGGAGAGGAAGAGGGTAGGAAGAAGAATGGGGATGGGTGATCATAAAGGTAATAACATTGTGGTTACATCTTGAAGGTGTCTGGAATGGAACATGATGTGAGTAGCAAATAAAATAGAAAGAGAGAGAGAGAAAAAAAAGAGAGGGAGAGAGAGAGAGAGAGATACTAAAGTGATTGCTCTTTGTTGTCACTTTTAGAAGGTGTAAGTTTAGAAATGGGGATGGAGGAAGAGAAAGAGGGAGATAAGGAAGAGAAAGGGAGATTTGGGAAGAATATGGTAAGGTAGGAAATAGCGTTTTTGTATATATTTGCTGTTTTATAGAAATTATTAACAAAAGATAAAAAAAAGTTAGGAAATGGAGAAGGGTATTACAGGAAATTCGAGGATTTAGGAAAAAGTGAATGGTAAAGGATGCATCATCTCTCCTAAAAGAACGATAGGAGAGACGGGGTGGGATATAGTCACGGTGAGTGCGAAAGATGAAAACACCCACGAAAGAAAATGATAAATGGAAGAAGAAGGAGGCAGTAAGCCAGAAAGGTAAAAAATGAGAGAGTTAATAGTGGGCCAGGCGAGTTGCGTGTGGCACGTTTCGCGTTTGTCACCCTGCAGGTAATTTAGCAACACATCTGCCAGTTGGCGCCCCCGAAGCCTTGGCGTGGAAAGCATCGGACCGGCCATCAAAGGGTGCGCAGGCACGCACGGCGGATTGAGAGGATCGGAGGCGCAGTAGCTAGACACCTCCTATTATCTCCCTAGTGGGTTGGGGGCGCATGATACGTACACGTTTACAGGCACTGACTCGGTTTGCCTGCCATCATCTCATACATTATTCACACCTCTTGATAGTGTATCCTTGTCTCCACAGAGTCTACCTCCCAACCCCTATCTCTCTTTCTCTCTCTCTCTCTTCTCTCTCTCTCTTCTCTCTCTCTCTTTCCTCCTCTTCATCTCTATCTCATACTATCTATTTACTCCTCTCATTCTCTGACACTGTCCCTAGCTCTGTCATTTATTCTCTCGCCCCCTGTTTCTTACTTGCTTCGACCGTATAGCTTTTATCCTCATTCCATCTCTTCTATTTCTCTCTTTAAGTCTCATCTGCGCCCCTCTCTCTCACCCTTTTACCATGTTGTTCTGAATGTCCATCGATTTACAACAATTTCCAACTAATAGTTCCTTCAATATGATTAGTTTGTTGTATTTTATTTGAAGGCTCGCCAAGTTTAAATAAACAATGTATCAACGTAATACAATCGATTTTCTCTTTTTCTCATTTGATATATTCCTTTCACTCCTCTCCACTTCCTTCCCTCCTGCTTTATCCCTTCCCCTCCCTCTCCGTCCACCTTCCTGTCTCTCTTTCCCTCCCCATCTTCCTGTTCAGGGTAAAAACAACTTCTAATCTACTTTTCCAGCAACATTTGCAAACCTCTTAAGACTTGGTTATCGATCTCGCGTCTTTATGTCATGTATCCAAGGTTTAGAAATTTTGTCTTCATGTTTCACCTAAATCATGCCCCTTCATCCTACTTTGTATGATATTGCTTTTCTATTAATCGTTTCTTTATGCATTCTATACTTCCGCATACAATTTGCTCACATTTTCTTCATTCTTCCTTTCTCCTCGTTTCCACGGTGATGCACGTCCTCACCAAAGATACTGGTATCAACATCACGCGTCTTACACCTAGAGAGAGATGGTTAAATCAGGAGAAGAGGGATGAGATTGTAAGAATCATGCTCCTTAGGCAGTTATAGCAAGCAAGCATTAAGGGGGAAGAGAGATGGCGGAGGCGAAGGGGTAGAGACTGAGAGGAGGAGGAAGACGATGGTAAGGGATATGATGAGAGGGAGAGACGAATGCTAAGCCCCCGTGATGCAAATATGGAATTTATCTGAGCTGAGGCGAGCCGAACCAAGCACTAGGAAAGAGATAGGAGAGAGTTTGAACGTTAAGTCTCTCTCGATCGTACCCAATTTACTTGCTAATCGTGGGCACTGTTCCAATCCCGACTCCTTCGCTTGGGGTGCAAGCTGACACTATGATGCGGGGATGATCGGGGTAAAAGAGGCCTGGCGGTGTGCTGACTCCGAGACGACAATCATATCGTATAACTTATCTCATTTGCATCCAGGCATTGCGAGGTTTGCAAGGTTATCCTAACCTAGTATGTCTAACCTCGGTGTGAGATGGATACGGGATTGTTTGAAAGGAAGATGTTTGTTTGTGAGAAATCATGTTAGAAATTCCAAGAATATTTAGATGATTTCGGCGAAAATGTCCACTTTCGAACACCATCCTAAAGATATCTCAAATGATACAAGACTTTTACATCTTTCCTTGTCATAGCAGGTACGAAAACTGACAGTGAACAAAATTTTAAAACCTTTATATTCTGGAGATGATGGTTTCCAATCTTTCACATTTTTCTGCAAGGGTCTGATTGATGACCGTACGTTTCCTTATATGTGTCCAATTTTATTCCAGCTCGTATGGGTATAGTAGGCTTAATATTCGCGCCAAAAACACTGACCACTATTTCCTTTGTTTGTAATAAGGTGGATCTTTAACCATTGTTTGCAATATAGTTTGATCAATAATCATCATTTCACATTTAAGGTTTAAGACATAGTGATGCATTAGCCTTTTAGATGATGTACCAAAACTATATATATCTTTAAATTTTGTACTTTATAATCGATTGTCATGTTTCTCATTTTTAAAATAAAACAAACCTATCCCTCTAAAGCTACACTTCGTTTGTGAAATGAACACTATAAATGGTTTTGAAAATATATATGTATATTAGAACGAAGATATTGCGTAATACAACATTTTCTCAGACATTTCTTGCATTCTGATCTACACAAGATATTAACCTACTATACTGCCATCAATCTAGCCATTACCGGTTAACTGTCAATTTTATCATATTTTGTATGAATGAAGTATTCGATTTCATTATCGTAACCCAACTAATTTTGAACGTAGAATTTATTTTCTCTATCCACCTTTTAAAAATTTGTTTTAATCTCGTATTGTCATAGTGCATGAGCTTTGCTCCAATCATTTGTATCATACATGTATTATTATGAATACAGTCATGTCAAAATTAAGCACATGGTTTTCATTCACGGGATTATTTCATAAAATAGATGATCGGATTTGGAAAATAAATGTTATTACATTGGATTGCATTTTATTTTAATCCTCATGAACCTGTTTTCATGCTTATGGAAGCTTTTTTTTTTCGAGCTGAGACTGGTTGGTCAGTAATTGGTGAAAACGCCCTTTTTGTTACACTGCATTATGTAATACAATTCCTTTCTGTTTGTCGCGTGTGAAGCTGTTAACGTGTTAACACAAAGGAAAGTTCTGCAACAGATGGAGTAGCCATCTGACCGAGTAGATGCTTTGTTAAAATGTCCAGTCAGTTCGAATCGGGATTTACAAGAGATTAAATGGGTAAAGAATGACTCCCCTTGGCTGCCTGAAGAGGACCGCTAGATACTCAGTCATAGTGATTATTTTTAGGGCAGAGTTTTTTTTACTTTTAGTTAAAATGATTGTAACACCTTGCCACACAAAGTCGCGGGCGGGATCGAGTTGACACCAATGTATGCGACCTTTGAACAGATGAATTTGAATATTCTCTTGATGTAAATGTGCAGAGAATAAAGTAGGGGTGAGAGAGGGGAGGAGAGAGTGAGAAATAATGAGGAAGATTAAGATGAGTAAACATGTTAAGTACACAAACAAAAAATACAGAGATTGAAAGAGAATAAGTGCGTGAAAGGGAATATAGACGACGAAGAAAATCGGGTCGGAAAATAGTGAGAAATCAAAACATATTTTGGAGAGAAGGTGGAAAATGAAAAAATGAAAAAAAAATGTAAATGGGGATTGAAAAGTACATTGAGATATACAGAGAGAGATAAAGAGAGAGAGAGAGAGAAGGAGGTGGAGCCTTCGTGTTATTAAAGTAGCATGGTAACTTGAAAATTGCTCGATTTAAATCAGGGGCTTTGAGCAAGCAAAGACGAGAAAAGTGCTATAGATTAAAGATGGTTCAAGAATAGCGAGAGTGAATATTTCATAAATTTTAGAACAGAAATAAAAAGAGAGGACCAAGGATGTATACCTTTTTCAGAAGTGGTGAATATAATTTTTCTATTCTAAAACAGAAATCAGGAAATATTGTCACCGCGATTACACAATACCTAGGTTAGTATTGAAAGCAGATGACTATTGATTATTAGAAAGTTATACTTAGTTTCCATTCTAAACTTACTAAATTGTAGAGGAAAACGTAGTTTGCAGTATGAAAATATCGTAATTAAGTCTGCCTTTATATGCTTTTATTCTATTTGATTTTTTTTCTTTTTTAAAAAAACAACATATTTACCACTCTTTAATCTTTTGGGATGGAACACCACGATTAACACAAATTTTGTTTTTTATAAAGGTACAAAAAGTTTAACAAAAAATATTAACTTCTAAAATAGAAATAACAGAGATAGTTCCCGCGATTAGATAGAAATGGCGCCATTTTCCTTTTTCTTTCTTTCATTCTATATTTCATACCCTTTTAAAGATTAAAAAAAATGCTAAAAGTATAGGGAATAAATGGATGGAGGAAACATGACCATACTGTTTCCCCCTCATTCTCTTAGTTCCTTCTCTTTCTATGCGGGATAAATGTCAAGATTTTATCACCTCTGTATAACAGCTCCGGGGAATTTGCATAGGGGCGCGCTGGCTGTGTGCACTTAATGGTGGTAATTAGCGACCATTAGTGAGTCGGCTTAAAAAATGAATGCGTTCATGCCTTTAGGAGACTATACAAGATGTACACAACTCGAGCGGCGCAGCTAGCGTAGCGGCTAGGCAGCATGGCTTCTGTATTTTAACCACCATCATCATGAATGACTTTGTAACTCTCTCTCTCTCTCTCTCTCTCCCCTCTCTCTCTCTTCTCTCTCTCTTCTCATTCCCCTTTTTCTCTCACTCTCGTCATCCTACATGTTATCAGGGAAGATGAACGGGCGACTGAAGCCGGGGTAAATTTGGTGAGGATTGGGAATCTTTTTTGTTTTAGTCAACAGATGTAGGTTGTTAGCAGACGACACGATGGTCTCAGGTGGATTGGTGCTATCATTGCCATGACAACCGTAAGAAAAATGAAGAAAGATGATGGAAGAAGGGAAACACTTCGCCTCGATTTTCGCACCCTACAATCGTCGCATGGTGTACCCTTTGAAGCAAAGGAGTGAGAAATATAGACCAGAGAGACAAATTGAGGTTCCTTAAGCCCAAATATTTCTAGCGTTATCTTTATTATCATAATTCAACTCCACTTCACTTCTATATTATTTTCTGAATGTATTGGTTCGTCTGTCATACAGCAGAAATTCTTTTCCATCGGTTGAACAATAAACAACACGAGCATAGCTATAATTACCATAATTATTATCATTTGTAGTAGTATTAGTAGTAGTAGTAGTATTAGTAGTAGTAGTAGTAGTAGTAGTAGTAGTAGTAGTAGTAGTAGTAGTAGTGTAACCATCATCGTCATCATTTGTTTTATGAACAATTATATTTCAAGAACTGTTTCTACTTAATCCACCGTTTGCTGTACTACTTATTTTTTTTTTTCGAAAAACATCAGCAATTAATAATATCATCTTATGAAACTACAATTCTTTTAGAACATAATGTGTGACTTCAGCACACATTGTTACCACTCATTTCTGTCTACTTTCTCATATGCAATTAAAAGTAAATGGAAAACTGTAGATGTATGATTACGTAAATCCAAACGCGTTTCATTCTCGTATTATAAACGATGTCGGCAAAATAAGCGGTCTTTTCTCAAATCGGCTTACCATAAGTTGAAATAATCCGTTACGCGGACAAAATCACAATTTTCCCACAGTTTTTCTACTTTGTCTAGTCGTAGCTGTTATAAAGAATACAAGTCTGGAGGATGCTCTACGTACAGTTCCCTTCAACATGATGAAGATACCCCTTTCCTCAAATATTCTCTCTCTTTTTTGCCATAGACCTGCTGTCAATTTCGTTTATTTATTAAAAAAAAAAGAAAATAACAAGCATTTAAGCTTTTCTTGTCATAACTATACAGGAAAATTCGACCCTGATATTAAGTAAAATTTTATACAGGCAGAGAAAATGAAGAAGAAAGGATCAGTGAATGTTTTAGCGAAAAATCCGAGTAAAAATATGAAAGTTATGAGTTTTTAGGTTGCCACTAGTGAAACATGAGTCGGCAACACTGTGACGTATTTTGAGCGGTCCTCTCAATTTAGTCTATACAACAATTTCATAAACTTTCATTTTTTTAAAAAAGTTATTAAAGATTGAAAAAATAATAATAATCTCACAGAATCAAACGAAACAAACACTGAATGTTCAAGATTACAAATAAATGACATGTGCCAAACAATTTTGGAAGAAAATGTGTAGGCCTACTGGTTGAGTAATGAGCATAGAAAGACAAGGCAATCAAGGTAGTACTAGTCCGGACACCATGTGTGTTGTCCCATATATAGCTTTTTGTGTACAGTGTTTGTTACTTTACCAAGACTTCGCGAAATCTATTATGATTTTGATGACTCCAGAACCTTGCAGTGCACACAAATACTTACATGCTACTTGATCAATTGTTTCTGATCCATTCCACACCTTTTTTTCACAATTCAATCGCATTACCAGAACTCACCTTTATCTTTAATGACGATATAGAATTGTTTCATACAGGGGGTGTATATAAACATGTTTGCAATAATTTTATTTAGGGTGCATGTATGATTTTTTTTTGTTTTTGAGAAAAAATATAAATTTCTCATTTTTTTTAGTACAGAACAAATGGAAGGAACGTCTCAAGATACGTCACAGAGTTGTTAATTTGTGTTTGACTGACCGCAACTTGAAACATTCTAAGTTTTCTTACATTTAATCCGAATTTGCTCAAACTTGCACTGATCTGTTCCTCTCAATTTCTGCTTCTATTAAAACCAGTTTAATTGTTGATTGAACATATCATCGATAAAGGCTCAACTTTTTAAACGAAGCTGCTACAAGAAAACAAAATAATGGAGAAGGCATAATAATCATACAATAAGCACGTGATCGCTATGTTTGTGTTAGATGATCTATTTTGTACAGTACACAGCGGTAAACTAATGGCAGATTACTTTTCTCACACAGGTTTAAATGGGGAAAGCGGGAGGACAACGTACGAGGAACGCATACGTTAACGTCAGATTACGTTTCAATTTTACTTTTTAGGTTTGCCCCCCCCCCTGTAAGATATTTTCCTCCGAACCCGTAAAAAAAGGGGGTGGGGGGGGGCAGACGGGTTTACTCTTCCTCCAGTGAAAAATGTTGCATTTGTTTCTGATATTATGTCGCGATGTCCCTCTGCTTCTATCCTACGGAGGATTAAGATTGCGGTTGCCCCCCTCCCCCATTCATGACACCCCTTGATCCGCCTCTACCCATCTCTCGTTTCGATGTCGATGGTCGATTAAGATTNCCTCCTCCCCCATCCCTGCCACCCCTTGATCCGCCTCTACCCATCTCTCGTTTCGATGTCGATGGGGATGTCAGTGAGTTTGAAGAACCTCTCCACTGATATGATGACGTTACAAGGCTTTTCCTATTGAATCACCAGCGATTAGTCTGTAAAATGATAGTTTTTAATCCACTGCCTCAAGCTACTCACTCGAGAACTGTTTTCTCGTTTTCAAACCTCTTAATGCGTGAATGGAAATCTCTCTTTTTCCTTCTTTTTCTTCAAGTGGTTTCTCCCACTCTCTCCTGTTTCTGTTCTCTGTTTTTCTTCTCCAATTCTTCTGTAGAGAGTGAGAGAGGCTGGCTTTTGATACTGCTATTAGATTCGGGTTTTGCATTCTCGAGGGCTGCTCTTCAGAATCCCCTTGTCCATGAGACAAAGATATCAATAATTGATGAGAATTTTTCTGCTTTTTCTTTCTTATCTTTGTGTTTCTCTCATGCTTGTTCAATACATAAGGACATTTCTTTGTTCAGTACTGAATAGAGACAAATAGCTAGTGATTGAAGCCTTGTAGATTATATGACTTATGTGTGTGTTTTGAAGAATATAATGGGTTCGGCTTTCCTCTCTTCTTTTATTTCCATTGACCTATTTCATTTTAGAACTATACTAAACTTGTTTTAGCCAGAGACTTTTCTTCAACAGGTTCTGCTAAAGGTGGATGCAAGGGAACATCATGTTTTTTGTCCATCCTTCTATTTAGAATATATAAAATGCTCTCTACCCTGTTCTCTTACTGATTGTCTTTTGTCCTGAAGTGTAACTTATATAAGTATGAACCTATTTTTTTTTTCAATCTGTCCTTATTTTGCTATGTATCATAATCTCCGTCGTCATAACTTTTCTGCACTATTATCTGTAAGATTTCTTGGTATTCTTTTCTTAAAACATTGTCATTGATTCCTAATGCTTTGAAGAAGTTTTTGTAATAAATAAAACAAATGAATACTGTGCTGCATTTCGTGATTAAGATCATTAAGGATAAATCAAGGAACAAACTCACTCGCGATTGAATGAATGTTATAGACAGATAGTTTGTTTAAACAATAAAGACTAATATGAAATATTAAAACAAAACATGTTTTTTAAAATACAAGTCCGATTTATATAATATATATAATGTATTAGCCATGTAGAGATGTATTATATAAGTTTTGTTGTTGTTGTCATTATCCCTTTGATTAAAACCTAACTATTTATTTTCCCCTTTCGATACTGTATTTTTAAAACTCTCCAATTTACAACTAACTAGGCGTAGTGGCGTGCGCCTGTAATCCAGCTAACGGTGGAAGTTACAAACTGATTCAGCCGAGGACGCAGGTTCGAAACTGAGTCACGTCTTTCGGAGGGTGACGTTAAAAGTCGGTCCCCAGAC
The DNA here is from genome assembly GCA_003118195.1 of Hemicentrotus pulcherrimus. Taxonomy (NCBI): domain Eukaryota; kingdom Metazoa; phylum Echinodermata; class Echinoidea; order Camarodonta; family Strongylocentrotidae; genus Hemicentrotus; species Hemicentrotus pulcherrimus. The sequence continues at coordinate 157,118 of BEXV01000297.1, read as the reverse complement.
TTAAATAATCATATCTGATTGATACACGTCTGTAAAAACCCAAAATACACACACACACACACACACAACGAATTTTGTACTGACTTGTATTGAACATAACGACGCAATTAAAGTTGTCTAGTACATCAACTTTAGCGTGGTATTTTAACCATAAAAGCAAGCTGTAGTGGCCTTGCCCTATCTTAATCGAGTTAGTTTTAGTGACACGCAATGATGTCAACGTTAAGAGGTTCAGTCCAATGGTCTTGACCCCCCTCCCCCAACCCCCTTCCCCACTCCCTTCCATCACGTTCCTCATATTCCTTAATGTTTATTTATTTTTTGTTGCTAAGAGGAATGGAACATAACCAAACCAGTCAACTCTCTTTCATTCTCTCACCCTGGCGCCTAACCTAGAATAGAATCAACGTCATTCTGTCGCCAGTCGTAGACCAGCACGCCTTCTACCCGCCATTATATCAGACGGAGTCTTACCAAAAGAAAGGAAGGAGAGAGAGAAGGGTGATCACATTCCCTTTTCTCCCTTTTTGGTGATATTACTACCCAAGAAAACAAAAAATGTCGCATTTTAGGGGGGCAAGGCGTTTTTTCTTGACTTCTTTGTGGTAAATTCTTTGACAATAGTCGTGTCGGGTCTTCTGTTTCCCCCTTCTCCATGGCCAAGTCTGCCCGGTAGCAATTTGTTACCCAGTCGCTCAGAAATCAACGCGACTTAGTCAGATTTGAGTTGGCGTAGTTTTTGTGTTGCGTGTCGCCTGCCTTGTGAGACAGCAGATCGAATTTCTGGCGGAAATCTTGGCGGTCTTTTCTTCTTTCCTTTCTCTATCTTTCTATACCCAGACTAACATTCTTCTCTCTCTCTCTCTCTCTCTCTCTCTCTCTCTGTCTGTCTGTCTGTCTGTCTCTCTCTCTCTCTTTCTCTGTTTCTCTCTCTGTCTGTGTTTTTTTGTTGAGTGTGTTTTGTGTAGGGCGCCATCTCATGTTACCTTCGTCTCTGTTGGTCTTTTGTTGTATGATGCTATGAAGCCTTGTATCAAGGCACGGTGGTTTTGGGTGACTCCGAACAGAAATCCATGATATAATTAGAGTGACGAACAGTATGGGGAATGTCATATATCCAATGACTGAATGAAGCCAGGAAAGTGAGCAGTATAATAATAGGAGTATCAATAAACCTTTTTAGGAGTGAGCCTGCCAGCTAGGTCTAGGTCAAAACCGTCTAAGTCTTTCAAAAACCATGATCATGGATATAGTTTCCTGGAGAATTCATAAAAAAAATCCCCATGGAAATATTTCTCTTCCACTTATGCTCGATGGGCATAACTTGATTTAGTATTGTTGTAAATAAGAATGAATGCCATGAAACGCTTAAATTTAGTGTCTTCTTAAAGGCGAAGTCCACCGTGATGATTCTAATTGAAGTAGATAAATGAGAGGAACAGGTTAGTCAAAGTTTGAGCAAAATCCGATTGAAAGTAAGAAAGTTATGAATTTGTGTAGTTGTCATCAGTGAATCACGAATCGACAGGAATTACGTATTTTGCGAGGTCCTCTCTAATTTGCTCTGTACAGAAATGCATTAACTTTCATTTTCTTAGTTATTGATGACGGAATAGATTTGTTCTATACAGAGATTATTTAGAAACATGTTTGCAATTATTGAATTAAGGATGCATGTATGATTGAAAATTTCTTCAGAGAAAGTGGCGTTTCTGCTTTTTTTTTAGTATAGGGCAAATGTGAGGGATATCACAAGATATGTCACGGAGCTGCTAATGTGTGTTTAATTGATTGCAACTTCAGAAATTCACAACTTTCTTATTTTAGATCGGAATTTGCTCGAACTTGTTCCTCTCATTATTTTGCTTTTATTAAACCTAACTTGAAATCAGACTGGACTTCTCCTTTAGAGATAATACAGTTTGAATATATACAACAAAAAAAAGATATATAAAACGGCAAGGTAAAGAGATATTTCATCAAAATCATGAAATGCAGCTTTGGAAATACTGTAACAGTGATCTGCATGAAAGTTTTAAAGGCGTGTTGGCTTCATTCGAGTATGAAGGATGAAGGTTGAATAGTAAGTGAATGAATAATAAATGAATGAATGGACGCACGGATATGTGATAGGCGTATTGCTTGAAAGGCCCGGCGACTGCTTGTGGAAGAGGAGAAAGAGGGAAATAAATGTTCTTATTCATCTGTTCTAGAAAAAAGCAAATCAAAGGGAGAAAGATTAATAGAAGATGATGTATAAGTATGTCAATGACAGAAGGCGTAGTTTGAGAAAAACTAAACTGATACAACTGTCATCTCGTCATGGTATAAACGGTATAGAGAAGAAATCATTATTAACATAATGGTTTTGAATTATTTTTTTCATTTAATTATGGCGTTGCATTGGAAAAAAGCAAATTCACGATATATCTCGATACACCTCATGACACTAGAATAGTATACTGGGTATTTGATGTGTCACTGCATATAAGATTATGAACGTGCTTTCAGCAGCTTGAATGGTAGATGGTCGATCGCACAGAGCAAGACCTTCGCCGCCGCCGAGGCGTCCGGGCATAAACATCGCATCTTCCCGCTTGCTCCTCCTCGTTCGCGGCTGAGTGTACATTAACCTGCCCTTCTTAAAAGATTCACAAACAAGACCTCTTGTGTCTATCTGGGCCTTCAGGCTAACCTTGATTTGGTAATATTTCATGTTTTTCCCTTTACTTGGTCGGGCAATTTTTGCTGTTTGTTTCAAATACTTATGATCAAACGTGTTGTATATAGTTCGTGTAAGGTCGGATTCAATTTAGACTTTTTTTAATACAAAGTTGATGTATTCATATACATAAAAACATAAATGCTAGAAAGAGCGAGAGAGGGGGAGAGAAAGAAAAGAGAGGGATAGAGATAGAGAGAAAGAGAGAGAGGGAAAGAAAGAGAGAGAGAGAGAGAAAGAGAGAGCGAAGGGGGGGGGAGAGGTGAAATGATGTTGCTTTTTTTAGGGGCGTTTGAATATTGAGTTTTTGCTCTTATCTCGGATTTCTTGTTGTCTATGATTTAAAAACCAAAAGAAGTTCGCGTTTTTCTCCATGTCTCTCTTTTTCTCTGTCTCTTTCTCTACTCTACTCCCCCTCTGTTCAAAGACTGAAATATCAATCTGGGCTGCACTCTTTGTATTTATAATGTATATTCAAAATTAGATGGTTATTCAATCACGTAAAACATACACAATTGGTGATTTTCTCAGCCAAATTCTTTACTCAAGTATATTTTGAGCTTATATTGCTTATTGAAATTGGAAATGAGAATTTTTGATGGCATTTCTTTTTCCAACTTTCTGCCTCGCAATATTCAAAGATGGGCAAGTGATCTATCTCCAAGGTCTATGACAGCTGCCAGTCTTACTTGTCCAAACCACACGCACTGCGCTATAAGAAAGATGAGACAAAATCAAACTCCATTTATACCACAAATTGCCCAGTGGCATATCGAAATCATTCTTCTCTCATTTTGTTACGCGAGGCCCCTCTCAATCTCCAAAATTGACGACTTAGTTAAATAATGCGACTATGCTTGCTGCCAGATGGAAACGAAGATATATTATAGGGATGTCTCGCTTGTCTCATCACAATGCTTGGTTATGAGTTTCCTCCATCTAATTATAGTGTGGTGTTTTCTCGATTACCATGAGATGGGGTTTTCTATTGGCCTTCACTACCCTTCAATGGGTGAGGATCGAACTCCACTCCCAATGGATGACGGGATTGTAGAGGTGGAGAAGAAAAGGACACGGAGGAAGAAGAATGAAAGAGATGAAGAAAAGAAGGAGGAAAGCGAGAGGGTCCGAGCATAATTAGAACAGGAAGGGAGACATGGAGATATGGAGGCAAGGAAAAAGGATATATCCATATTATTAAAAACGGCTAGAGAGAGAAAACAAAAGACTATCTGTTGGGGATATAAATGTTGTAAAATTTATTCTCAATTTGTAAATATTTTTTTGTTAAATTGCACATTATCAGTGAGAGAGAAACTAAGCATTGACAAGATGAAGAATGGAGAACGAGATAGACAAGAGAAGAAAAATAGTTTAACTGTTTTAAGTAATACATTAAAACGTAATGTAATTCAGATGTTTTGTAACTGATTCAAATTCAATCGAAAATGTGTTGCGATATAAATTTTTACCCCGAAGTATTTCTAAAGCATTTTGAATGAGAAGGGATCTAGGAATAAAGACCAACTGGCCAAAATATCCCCACCAAGCGAAAAGAAGGGCCATTTGCGGATATTCGAATGTATCACAAATTGAAGTACCCAGATTGTGATTTGCCGGCAAGGGGTTAAGAAGATCTTTGAATCACCCCCTTAAAATATCCAAATAGTATTGTTAAAATTGTCTTCATTAATACAAATATGTCATAACAATGTTGCCTAAACTCGAAAGTGCCCATATCTGACGCGACGTGTCCACTACCCTCACTCTCATGATATGAAGTGAGCGTTAAAGACATGGTCCCATTTGTAGCCAACCTCAAATTCTGTAGAACTTTGCAGGAATTATGAACATGTAATGTATATCTTTTCTGTGAAATTTAAACAGTAGCAATGTCGTGACATTTAAATTATGCAAGGAAACCCGTTTACTTGCTAGACTTCACTGTACAGCTCATTTTATGTATGTTATTACCAAAGAAAAAAAAAATAAGTCAGTTAGTCCCTCAATAGTGTCAGACAGTTAAGTCTAGAAAGTAAAACTTGTCGTTATTTTCCCACTTGAAGAAATTTTCAAGCCCTTTTGTTTCGAGGGAAGTTCTATTTAAGTATTATCCTTCAATGATGTTGGGGCTGCAAATGGTACATAGTACCTTTAACCTAGAAAATAATGAAACGAGAACTATCAGTAACTACACAAGGATGCCGAAAAGAAAACGAATTACCTACGGACTTAGATTCACTAGATATCAGCCCTTGGACTAGTGAAGTTAGCTTCTAACCTAATTAATATGGATAGGGCCTAATCAAAGCGAAAATCTGCGTAAATTAGAATAAGAATACTGTGATGATTTCTATCAAATGAAAGACTAGAGTTTTTATATTTTAATATTTTTAAAAGAATTTGATAAGTATTGTTAAGTTCTGAATTAGATTTTCAATTTGAATTCTATTGAGAGAAATGAAATCTCGGTGTTCCATTAATATTAGTTTTCTGGCCAAAGCAAATTAAATGAATAAGAAAGGTAAACATGTGAGTGGATTGTCGATTATAATGCCAATTTTAATTTAGTATACCTCCAATAGCCATGGCTACAAGATATAACCATACAGTGAAAAACAGAGGTTTAAATGTATTAGACACGATAGAAAATGTCATTATTGGTTTGACCAAGAACTTCTTGGTTTGACTTATCATATCAGTATGGCAAAACGTATTGTGTAGTAGGATGAAACAACGTGGTAATAACTGACCCTGTTATAGGCTTTCATTATGAACAACTATGTTTAGAAATTAATTTTTCGCCAAGTTGGAAGGGACTATCTAAAACACTTTACCATTTGAAATAACTTGGAATGACCAATCGATGAAGAAATGAAAAGTGTATAACAGGACACAATACCCGAGTCACACCAACGAACCGACTTCAAACCAACGGATCACAGACACAGTCTCAATTGATCTGGTATTGGTCTCGTCAGTATGACTGGAGTATGATATTGACTTCAGGCAAGAATGAATACATGAACATGTTATTTGAGCTTCAGTGAAAATGATGAGTCATCTAGTATCAAAGTTATCTTGTTTTTTTCGATACGTTCGTAGGTACATTTCAAATATGTCGACACATATTTATCAGCACACAAACAATACTTTAGTTTGTTTAAAGTACCTTTAAACTCTCGTTAGTGAAATAAGTACCAATCATGTCAGTATTTCTAATAGACATCTTTTTACTATTTTGAATAAAAATTGAAAAGATTATAAACGTATACAAATGTTCCTATCCAAACTTCCAAGAAATCAAGAGAGACATTTAGAAATGATCGCCCGAAATAAAAATTGAGAAATGTGTAGCAATATGGCCGATGATGATGCAAACTTGTTTGTGTTGTTTTTGTGGTCATCGACTGCTTGAATTCAAGAGATTATGGGTACACTTGCTTCACCCTGATCACATGAGCAAGAAATGTGATTGATGCTTGTTCAAGACATATCTCCAAATCAGTCCAATGTATATTGTGATAGCATACCTTTACATCTTAGTCTTAGCAAAAGTATTTCTCTCCAATATTGAGAGCGAAGTTTATAATAGAAAAACAGAGATTGATAATTGAAGCTGAAAATTGCTAGCCATTAGCAGATTACTTTGCACTTTTCAACGAAAAAAATAAATAAATCGAATTTGTTCGCTCCCAAACTTTGACTAATGGCGTTCTGAAGATTAATATGAATTTTTTGATGGATATCATAGCTGTCAGTGTAGGCCAAATCAATGACGTTACAAATTGTGTGATTTAATTCATGTTTCATGTTTCTTTCAGACATAAACCAAAAGCTGAATCGAAAAAATGATAAAGAAATGATAAAGGGTAGAATGATACGGGAACGAATTCGAGTTCACAATCTCCCGACATTTTAAATTTCGACAGAATATCGTGAAAATAATAGATTTGAAATTATAATAAAGGACGTTGTCATGTTTATGACAGAACTGGTTTCAGCCTGGGATGTAAGGTATGGGTCTAAATCAAGTCTTCTTATTTTTATCACGAAAAACCCACTTTTTAGTGTATGGGTAATAAGGGTTTCAATTTTGAGGGTGGTTTAAGTTAGCGGAACTTAACGAAACCTTTTCATTTATATTTTAATGGTGACCTTATTTTATTTTCTAGTTGCCTTCCAATTAGCTACACGATGGCGTATGGGCAGCTGTCTGTTGCTTAAGAATTGAACTCATTGTGAATAGTACGGCGATTTCTGTACTGTGTTCTTAAATGAAGAATTATATATATTGTCTTTTTATTTTATGTCGTTTTTGACAATCGCAATCGGCTGGAGTAGTTTGCTTCAACTTCAAAACTTGAAACTGGTTGACAGTTGTTCGGGATGATATCTAAAGCCCCTCTCAGTCGGTAACAATGACAAAATATATGCACTCTCATCGACCTCTCAGGTCAATGCTCGCTTGGTTTTTGTTTCACTCAAGAGTCAGAAAAGTGCAAAGTATTGTCTAATTTGTGAAGAGCCGTCTTTCCCCATCTACAAATCCAGCAAAACAGAAGCTTTTTTTATTCTCTTTATCTTCCAAAGACGCTCGATATAAAATTGGGCGCGTTAAGATAACGACATACGCGTCCGTCTCCCGACCAATCTTCAAATCGTCTGAGCAAAATAAACCGGTTGCCATTATTTCAATTTGGCGCAGAGTTTCGAAAGCAGTAATATGAAAATTTGCTTTGTCAGTTTTTGTTTTAGCTGCTAGCGATGACGATTCCCCATCTTGAAGCCTTGAATCGGAGAGAGGTTGCCTGTGTTTGCGATGAGTTTTAATGAACTCTTACTGATCGAACTTGTTTCAAAGGTCAAAAGAAACTCTCTTTCGTAGTTTTTTTTTTCTGCTCTCTCGTGTTTTCTTTTCAACATGTTCATTTCCTTCAACTGCTGTTTGGTTCAGATTCTCTAAATCATTGATATCGTCTGTTTGAAACCAGAAGTGCTTCATTCTTATAGACCTGAGCATAGCATTTTTTGAACGCCGTTCTGGCTCAAAGCAGGCGATATTTTAAATTTGTCTTCACATGAATGTCTATTTAAAAAAAAAACATCGGTGATCCGAAATTTGCTCTTGTAACAATTGTGTCGGGCATTATTTCGAAAAAACTAAAGCGTTATAGGGTAAGGTTGTCATGCGTCTTTTCGGGGGCTAGTTTCATAGAGTAAGGGGTAAGGTTAGGTGTAGTCATGATAGTTCCAGGGCTGAAGTTAGAAATTTATTTCATGTAGGGTATTGAAAGTAGAGGATTATTGTTGTCATGGTTATGGGAGCATAATTCGTACAACTGATATAATCACAATGAACACCACCGTATTCTAATAAATTGACCCTACAATAACAACTAACGCGATAATAACATCTTCGTTGACGAACAAAAATTTAAAAAACTCCAACGCGAGCATTGTTGTTAGTCAATTTCTTAACCAATGCCCCCCATCAGCATGAACGGCACTATCATCATCATCACCACCACCACCATCACCACCACCACCACCACCACCACCACCACCACCATCACCACCACCACCACCACCACCACTATTATCGCCATTTACAATGACCACATTGGAGTACTCTGTCAGCATGATTAGTTGATATGATCATTATTATTGCTTACTTAGCTCCGTCACGCCCATTAATCATTTGCAAGGTTAAACACAATGACAATGTTTGATATTCATAACATCCAAATTGCGATCCTGGTGTATTACATGCATGAAACATGATTAAGCACCTCTTGATATAATAATTTAATTTCAGTTTAATAAAGATTATAATATAATTATAATTATAATTATAATACCCGTTCCCACCCTAAATTACATTTACAATTAGCACTCTGTCAACTCTTATTGCATTTAAATCTGCTGGTCCTCGAATATCGAATTCCCTCCCTTCTGATTTAATTTCCAGCACTAATGTTACTTCATTTATAACCAAACTCAAAAGTTCAATAAATAAACGTGTAATTTCATCTCTCCTCCCTACGTTTTCTTATTTCACCTTTTCATATTTCCCTTTACCTGTATATTTAGTGCTTAATGTTTTCATGTTTTTATAAAACTAAGTTTGTTTTGTATCTCATGTTTTGTTTATATTTCTTCATGTATTGGGCACCCTGACCATTTACACTGTATCAATTACTTTGATACATGCATGATTTGTATACTGATTTTGATTTTAAATGGTTTAATAAAAATAATTGAAGAACAAAAGAATGGTCGTTGTTATCATTTATCGTCAAAGTTGGCGATGTGGCGTTTTGACCATCTTCGCTGTCGACGATGAGTCATTCTTACCGTCATGCAGGGTGACGATGTCCGCTGTCCTTGTTTACATTGTGATATTCTTAGAATGACCGTGATTGATATTGTCACGTTCCTATAACGTCCACGTTTGAAATGTCACGTTCGTACCGTCGTCATCGTTGATGCTTTGTCGTTCCTATACCATCTATGCTTGATGATGTCACGTTCATACGGTCGTCATCGTTGATGCTATGTCGTTCCTATAACGTCCACGTTTGACGATGTCACATTCGTACCGTTATCATCGTTAATGCTATGTCGTTCCTACAAACGTCCACGTTCGACGACGTCACATTCATACCATCGTCATCGTTGATGCTATGTCGTTCATTTGCTTAAAGCATGATTTAACCTTGAAATAGTTCTGTCATATTCGGGACTGAAGAAGAAAAAAAACATGTGCTGTTTGAAAAGTATTTTCCTTGTTAAAATGAGTATGATATCAAGAGAAATGACAAAGGACAACTATAGAATTTACATTAGTTTAAAATATGGATGTTTTCATCGATGTTACTGACATGCTCATGCTTGCCAAATGCATAATGGCCCTTGTTTGGCAATATTTTCCACAAAGATACGCCATGGAAAAAGAAATCATAAAATATTCCTCTAAAAACCTTAATCCCATAAAATGCAGTCATTGGAAAATTATCCCAACAAGCTACATCAAAATGTCTAAACATGGAGTTGTAATGTTGTAAGGTGTCAAAGGTTATCAAAACAATTTATGCTGTCTTGTTGAAGAGATACATTGCAATACCCAGAGATCTAAGAAATGAAAAGAATAAGCCAAATGTGTATTTTCATGAAATTCTCCTCTCGTTCTTTGTTCTCATTTTCCCATCAAGTATATTTAAATAACTCAGCAAATTGGCAATCTTAAAAATAAAGTTGAGTTCTGGTCATGCGATTGCATTGTGAAAGAAACGGTGTAGAATCGATCAGAAAAGTTTGATCATGTAGCATATAAGTATTGGTGTATTGCTTGATTGCAAGGTTCTGGAATCATCAAAATAATAAAAATATTGGCCCAGTCTTGGTGAAAATAACACATGCTGTACACAGAAAGTTGTATATGAGACTATACAAACATGTGGCATAAAAAAAGAGGTTCTCATTTTTAAGCTGACACATGTCATATGTAGAATAAAAATGCGTACGAAGAGCCATGCTTTTCAGGGAACACTTTTTCTCTGATGTTCTTCCACACTTGCATAATAACAATGAAAATGCTCACAAATTGTTGTTCACTGCTGCCCATAACTCAACCTTCTCTTTAATGACAATGTCATTACTTGAATCGCACTTAGTAAACATATCTCATACAGAATTATATTCTTTGTATTTGTTTAGTATTTCTATCATTCCTGTTCTTGATTTTGAGCTCTTCTATTTACATTTCTATCAGTATTATTACCCTAAGGTAATAGTATTGTCACTGTAGCAGTCGGTATTCCCATGTTTTCCTTTTGTATTCTAGCTTGTCATTTGAACTACTCACTGATTAAATAAAACTAATAAATGTAATTAATTAAATATTTGAATTTTTTATCTCATCTTCATACCATCATATTCATACTAACAAAGATATTTGTTGTTATTTTCTCTGCAATAATAATTATGAAAGAAAAAAGAAAACGTTCATAGTGGAATGTCTCAATTGCCTGGAAAAAATATTTGGAAAACTTGAGACTTCGAAGGTTGAAGATGTACACACGTTAATATTTTGACGACATTTTTTTAGTCAGAGGCCTTAAACTTAACTTGCCCAAAAATGGAATTTCCGTGTATCGGACGTTTTTCTACATCAAAATGCGCCCTCATTCTAATACATTGAAATAGTCATATAGTATCTTAAAAATATGCTTGTCTGTTTTATCCGAACGAGATATTACAGGGAAACAGAATAAAATAAAATGTCGTGATGTTATGTAGCGTTTCGATCGAGGGCATACCCAAGATTAAGCTCCATTATAAATCTATCAGGATTTTCTTGTCATGATGAGGAATAATTTCGAGCTTTGACGCGATGGGATTTGAGCTGTCTCAAATTGGCAAATTGTACCCGTCAAGACATCTTAGAAGATCACTTTCCTCCGAAGCTCTACTTGTATATCCAGTAAATCTTCATTTTTGTGTGTGTTTTTGAGAAAAATTAAATTTATTCATAAAATGCAGGAAGAAGCAAAGGTTGTATCCAGTCCGCTATACTTACCTAAGATTAGAGATGAAATGTATCGTCTCATATAAACACTACCCCTCTAGTCATTTCAAATCCTTCAAAGAACGCCCCTCGTGATATCAGCGCGATTTTCGTTTTCCAGTTTTACGCTGATGATAACATTGTAAAATTAGATCGTCAAACAGTAAGTGTAAGATATTCCCCCTTTAGATTGTGCAAAAAAAGCCTTCTCAAAGTGCTTTGTAATATAAAATCAAACTTTTGAAATTCATATTTTACATAATCTTTGGACAGTACCGTCATGTTTGGTCCAGAAAATGTGGGGGCACCTGTCTCACTCGGTGGATGAAATGCATTTTTACAAGGTCTTTTATGTTAGGGGGGGGGGGGGGGGNNNNGGGGGGGGGGGGGGTTGTAACGTAGCCCTGTAATGTTCCATATCCGCTCTCGCTTAAACAACTTTTTGTTTTACTTTTGTTCTTTCCTTTTCATTTTTAGCCATTTCATGGGGGCATGTTGCCCCCGTGGCACCCGTGGCTTCGCCCCTGCCTCTGGATAACTTCCTCAGTACCATACATGTAGTTCTGGTAGGCGATGGGTGCTTGGTTTGTGAGCGAGGTTTCGTGTATGTCGCATGTCGTACGGGACATTAGAGTAAGATTCTGGCTTCTGACTGCACTCGGTATTAACGCCCTCAGATAACATCGCCATCCATCCATATGATGTTTCATTAAAACAAGTAAAGAACATCATTTTAAAAGACCAAGTGATGACACTATCAGCTTTTATATAGCGCTTAATACAAATGTCTCTAAGCGCTTTACAAATATACTATTACCCCTGTCATTGGATTCAGTGCTTGCCCGCACACAATGTGCGCACAATCTCCATTATTTTCTCTGATTATTATCTTTTAAAACTGATTTCGAATGTACACCCCCGAAATAGACAATTGTATTTTTTATTTACCTATTTATTAATTTACATATCACTTTTGCTGAATGAAAAGAATGAAAAGCTACCCTTTGACAACCTCTAATATGATATTAATAAAATCAAAATATTTGTCTGATTGCGATTACTCTTTCTTGTTGAGCTTAGCCCTTTGACATGAAAAGTGAAAGAATGTTGAAATTCCACGTCAAAGCCTCATAACTTTATCATTTAGACATCTTTCTAACCTTTAGAAAGGAGGAGTAAAATAGTTGATGAGGAAAGGAAACATGTGACCTGATGAAGAAGGGTTGGATCATGGTTGTGACATGAAAGTATGTCATATGTCAGGATGAAGAACTTCTCAAACTCGGGTCAATAGACCACCCCCTCAGATAGAACCCTTACTATGAAGCAGAGAGAAAAAGAACAGTGACCATTTCTTACCGTTGTTAAACGATTTTGTTGAAACATTATCATAATCCGCAGGTTATTTCCTATTGTCTTGAAATAAGTTGCCTGAAATTCCATATTTTTGTGTAGTACACTACTATTTATTGCTGCATTCCAACATATTGTGGTTGCATCAGGTTGGTTTGAAATGTTATGTTTTCCTAGCAATATAGCACTAACCTTGTAGAGAATGAGCTACATATTACCAATGGGTATAGGCCATTATCCAAGAAAAGATCCATTGAAACATGTATCAAAATTGTCGATGTTCTAATCATTTTGAAAGAAATCAGTTGAGAACAGGGTTTACAGGTATTTCTTTGTGTAAGCGTATATGAGTAAGTTATAAAATCAAACGCTTTACTGCCATGTGTTTCCTTTCTTCCAACGAGTAGGAAAATTAATGCAAAGTTACTTAATTAAAGTTAAGTGCATGCTAAAGAAAATTATCTAAAATTATGGAAAAATAGTATCCGGCGGGACATTTTTCTTCTCGACATAATAAACGAAAGTCGTGACCTGTATCACGACACCGAAATAACCGTGTTTAGACTCACCCACTTAACTCTATTTGAGATTCTATTCCTTCAAGATTGTTAACTTATCGTTTATGAATATGCAATTTTTCTTACAGCCTAACAGCATGTTCTATAATCTTGTTTTAGATACATACCTACTCCCTAGATCCATACCCGCTATCAAACTCCTTCCTATCTTCACTGAACCGGCATGATATTTATGCAGTTCTCGTTCCGTATGTCTTTTTCAGGTCATTGATATTGTGTCTTGTTTGACTCTCTTTTTATTGATCAGATGGATACGATAGGGGCTGATCTGAGTACATCCATCAGGATGGCATAACGAAACCAAATACCGTCAAAGCATTTTTCTTGTATGCTGAAATCCCGCTCAGAAGCTCAGGTTTCCAGCAGGGTGTACGAGACTGAATAAGAACCCCGACGTTCGGCCGTACCAAGGCGACGGATTTGCGCTGACAGCTTACTGAGTCGAACATGACCGATCACCATCGCTTATTGACTGGCGAATTCTTGGTAGAAATGTCTTTGCGAGAGCAGACGAAAGAAAGAGGGTGAAAAAGAGCTTTGTTGAAACTAAGAAACGTGCCTTCTGTTTACCTTCTGCACCGTCGACTAGATTTACAGGGCACGGAGAAAGGGAAAGTTACAAAAATATGCATTCTAACTTTACATGTGGAATGCTATATTTTTGCCGTATGTGTTGCCATGAAACGGGATTCTAATATATTCGGCATGAAACCTGTTAAGACTGCATAAACACATACATGAATATATGTTTGTACGATTTAATTGTTTACATAGAAATGGAACAAGTTAATAACGTACAAATTTTGTTATCTTGCATTTTCTTCTTTGATCAACTCTCATTAAAATGTTTTGATGTCAATATGTAACCTAACATTTAGTTGTCATTGAATACAAACAAGTTATGTTATTAACGCGGTTAGGCCAGTCATCTCCCTGGTTAGGCATTGTCAATTCTTTAAACCGCAACAGCAAAACAACAGAAAACTTACACTGAAGACCTTGGATGATTAAATACTTTAAAAATAAAATGATTCCTCGTCCGATTGATTAAACAAAATTATGAAAAGGAACAGTTGACATCTTTGGCCGTTTCATGTAACTAGCAATCATCCGTGGAATTTTAATATTTTTGCTATATTCCAACGATTGCTGTTTCCAATAGTTTCTCTTCATTTAATAATCAAATCATACGTCGTTTTTTCAGTGATAGGTCAACATACAAACGAGCAAAGAGAGAGAGAGAGAGAGAGAGAGAGAGAGAGAGAGAGAGAGAAAGTATCTTCACAATTAACCAACTTTAGACGGTCTTTCTATATATACTTTTTTGTATGCAATCTAAAAGCTATAGAAATGTATAATAATAAAAATAAAAACGTTACTTATAAAGCGCTTACCACCGAAGTCTCTAAGCGCTATACACACAAAAATAGACATGTATACAATTACATCTTATACAAAACTAAAAATGCAAATAAACCTACAAATTACAATACATATGGAATACACATCAAAGTGAACAGAGTTAATTAATCATCGAACGCAATTTTGAATAAATGTGTCTTGAGACTTGAGTGTTTGAATAGTCTAACTGTTTGACAGTTTTTTACATTTAACGGTAATATGTTCCAAAGTTCAGCAGAAGCTTTGCAAAAGGAGCGATTACCATAGAAAAGAGTTGACACAGAAGTAGATACGAGGTTTAATTGTGAAGATGACCGTAAATTGCGTGAGGGTTTGTATTCCTGGATTAATTCTTGCAGATAATTTGGTGCTAATTCATGAATGCATTTATACACATCAACGACATTGTCGTTACGGATGTGTTGCATTCCAGAGAGATCTAAGACATGAATGTAGTCACGATAATGATACCCCCTATTCCCTCCTCCTAACTAATGCCATGATTAATTATATTCAAATGCATTCACTTCTTCCACATTCGGAGAGAGTTCGAGCGGGAGGATTTAAATTTGATGAAGCATTTGACTTTGATCGAACACACATGGAAAACTGCCTTCCAATCCATCCACAAATATATGAAGATCATTCAATACTGACTGTGTATGCAGATTGCGGATGAATTTGGATGAAGTGAGTTTTAATTTTGTATATTAGATGAGTAGAATGTTTCATTGAGAAAAGCCCTAAGCAAACTACTTCTAATAAAAGCACTACCAAGAGTCAAATGAAAAATGTTAAAGGAGCGCCGAAATTCATAAAATATACTAATTATAAGATACATGTAGCCTGCATTTGTAATATGATAATAATGCAGGTCAACGAATGATGCTGATTACAATGCTCAATGCTTTTCTGAGGAAAGGAGTATGTCACATTGATAAAATATTATTCATTATGGGGTATATAACCCATTCTAGGCGTAATGAGTTCTTTGGCTTGAAATGTCGTAATGTTAGAATAATAATTAAAATGTTACACATTGTGTTTAAAAAGAAAACCATGACGATGAATTCAGAGACCACTATATAATTCATCTACTTCGTCTGATCGCAAGCACACCTTGTATTAAAGATGCGCACCTCGATGTTATTTCTAACTCTGCACACCTGGACGTACCTGGACAACTTTGCTTGAACAAAAGAAGAAGAAAAAAAATCCAGACAACTACCCCTACCCAACCCTGGCCCCAGATTGTCATGAGTGTCTATAATTCATTTATATAACATCCATTGTCCGGCATGTCCTGCATGTCCAGGGAGTGAAAAAACAGTTAAAACTTGTTAAAATGTGTTAGATAGTTATTAGAATAAAAAAGGAGGGAACTTTATGTGTGGTTTAAATTGCTGCCTTTTTCAAGATCCATGATCATAACGAGCAGCAGAGGAGGGGGGGGGGGGGTTCTGGATGGAAAGGATGTAGACCTAGGCTAATTTCAAAATTAGGGCTACACGATGATGCTTATTAAGATGATAATAAACCTGATAATGGTCGAAGTAGGTTATATAGAGTTCACGTGATGTTCCTGAACCATACTGGAGGATTATCTGCTAACTTGGCATGTAATAACAAGAATAGTCACACTATCAAAAAGTAACCTTGTGAAAAATGGCAAAAGATTATCATTTCTTTCTTTTCTTCTTGTTCCAGAAGCAGGCTGTGGTCTTCTCTTTTTTGATGGGAGAAACTTGGAAGTTAATATATTGCTTTCTTCTGTGTGATTGCGGCTTCGCACGTTAGGGATGAACTCTCAGGCTTTTGTAGATTAAAGTACATTTCTTTTGGGACACCTGTATACCTGAGGGCAAGACCACTGCACTAAACACATCAAAAGAAATAAATAAAACTAAACTCTGGCTTGAAAACGTGTACTTCTCTTTGAATATTTAGAGGCGTTCATGATCACGGAGTTGGTTTTAAAGAGAGAAATGATAACTATTGATATAGAAGAACCGCAGGAACGACACCAAGGCCATTGCTGCACAATAAAACGAATAGAAGATGATTAATGGTGATGATCAATGGTGTTCAATACATATACATGGTCTTTGAATCGTGAGGATAGGTTAGTGTCGTTTTATTACCCCGCTCCGAAAGGGTGCCTTTGATGTCTGATAGCGGTGCTCCTCCTTGTTACAGGGGGTCGTTCCCACCCCCATTTCTGCGGGCCATATACCCCTCCTCTCTCTCTTTCTCTTACTTTGTATCGTTAACGGGACGTGATTAATCATAGGTATGAATTACAATAAGTTCATACGTCATCTTTACCCGGTTCACTCAAAACTAGCAGCAAAGAGGTGCAAAAGAAGATTATTTATTATGTACTGACTCCCCATCGATATCTGTTCTTGAGATTCTAGATGGGTACTATGTGTGGTTATTTGCTTCTCACTCTCCAACTCCAACCCTCTACAAAGCCTAAAATCTGATATAATTTGAAACTGATAACACAGACCTCATCATCATATTGCTGATGAAATAATAAAAAGGTTATAAATACATGTATAATTGCTTATCAGTTTCTCACTTACGTTAATGGTTTGACTGAAAATGTAATCGTATATCAAAGTAAAAACTGATCTCTGCCCTGGTTGGTTTTATTTTGGCAGATATTTTAGACTCTCTTGACGAAGAAAGATTGACGAAACAACACGTATGTTGGTGATTTATGTCCCACGAATACACACTTATGTCGTATAGAGAGTAGCCGACTAGACTATGTTGTGTCTTAATATTCCTCCAATCGTGTGAATTTAAGCTTGTTTTTGAGCGGGAACGACGCAAATTGTACTCTACAGGCCCATTTAGGGACATAACCGTAATTCTTGAAGCTATACTCTGAGATACAGGTGTGATATGAATATATATATGTATGCCGTTGTCCCTGACATTATTCTGTTGGTTTCAGTGAATCTCATTTCTTCACGTCTTGTCACTGCTGTCATTAAGCATTTCAATAGTCGATAAGTGAAACAAAAGTTCAATGTTCATCATACTGGTTACAGCAACTAAATAAAAAGAATTATCTAAGATCGAAAAGGCGCAGTCCTTTCTTGAAAACAAAAGATATGCACGAGCTTTAATATAAAGAGGGGAAAATCTTTGAATATATTATTTTAGTTAAAATAAATTCTAAACAGACTAGGGAAAGCCTGATTGTTTTCCTTTTTGTCATTAAAAACATGAATGGACGGGCATAAACAAGTAATAATAGTTATATTTCAATTAGTGCAGAAATGAATTGAGGTTTATAGATAGATATATTGCAAAATACGAGAATAACTGTTAGATAACATTATTTTAAAATTCTTATCTTTAATGGTCCACAAAAATTTCTAAATATGGATTTACTGAAAAAAAACTTCTGTAATAATGACGAATGGGGTCGGTATATAACTTGCTCTGATTTTTCTTATTTCTGACGTCACTGGGTGAGTAAGAATGTATCATGCTTATAGAGTCATCAACTGAGAATATGGCAATATCATAATTATACAGAATAGCCAACTACCCCGGTAATTCAATGTTATTCATATACCGTAATTCTGAAGGCATCATTATCATCGGGTTTATGATATGCCAAAGAGTAAATGGTTTTGTTCTTTAAAGACAATATCTTCCAATTTTAAACGTCTGTTTTATAATGTTGGGCAAGAACCTCTAAATGCTAAATGCAACAAATATTTTATTTTTAAGGTTGCAGTAGAAATTGTTTCGTGCATATTATTTGTCTTCATTGGTATTCTTGTTTTCAATTTGTCTTAAAATGTGTTTCCCAAGTATAAAATGCTTAATGAATGTTAATTATATTCAAATCATTTTGTTTTTGTAGAAGAGGTTTTATCTTGTCTCTCTATATACTGTAGAATATTTTATATAGGCACTGGCAATATGAGTCATGCGTTTCTAAGATCTGATTCGCAATAAAAACCGAACATCAACCAACTTAGCAATAAATGAATATGAGAAAATCAAACAATTACTTAAGCAGCAGTTTAGATAAAGAGATGTTATATGTCTTGTTGAGAAAACAATTTCAGCTTTAAGAGTGTTGATCAAATTTTCCTTCTTTTCTTCGAAATGTACTGCTGCCGCGCATTTTATTTTTCATCATGTTTCTAAAGGAAAGATTTGGAATAGCTAATTCTGATTTATTACAGCTATTGTCAAAGGCAGCTAACAGGAAAACGAGTTCAAGTTCAAGTAAAAATGCTGTCTTCATTTTATGGGATTGTGTGATTAATGACAACATTATGGTGGTAATTGTTATGTGTATTTTTTGTCCCTGCCTTTAGGTTTTTATGAACCTGGAAGGCTTGCATGAAGGAACAAAAACATCTGCTAAATATTGTAGATGAGTTGAGTACACATCAGGGTTATAGATACATTAGATGAAAAGTGAATGATACATTATTGCACATTACACTGGGGAGGCAAATGATCGAAAGAACATTATTTTGATAAAAATGCGTTTTTGTATTCTATTCACACGTTCAACAAAACAGAACATTTTGTGAAATTAGAACTTGACAAAACGTTTGCGTACATTGAACAAATACCCTTAGCAAAGCAACATTTGTAAAGAAAACAAAGTATTGTGTATACATATCAATCTAAGAAACAATTGTCAACATTTCTTATTTTGAAACATTTACACAAACTTTGATTATTCATTTAAAAAAAGATTTGAAACCATTGAAACAAATGTTGATGGATGATTGATTAGTTTAAACAAATATTATTTCCAATATTTAAATTTCATGGTCCAATATTGAAATCTGATAAATATTTTCATGAGGAAAATATACGGAATGTGCATGTCAATAACATTGTGGTTAGTTTAAAGAAACGAAAATGACGAAAATCGGTTTATTTTAGATATAAACTCGTCTATGTTTTCACCATAAATAGCGTACCCCCTGTCGCTGGCATCGTCGCCTGCGGTGTCCGCTTGCCCGCTTACATGTATCGCCTTGCTAAAAGTTCTACAGCATTTTGTGCAGGTGATGTGATATCTATTCAATTCAAATGTACACGCGTGATACATCAATGGTTCGGAATATCATATCGCGCCGCAATTTCACCATTTCTTTATGGGGAAACTCTGGCATATTAATCACTGGAGAAATACCTATGGACGGGTGCGATCTCACCTAATGATGTTTGGTATTATTTTCAGTGTGGTTTTGCTCCTAACCTTGGAGTAGATGAATACAATTGGTATAGATTGACTTTATATTGTTGAATACGTTGTTTACTACGAGCTTCTCTCATAATGTAAGATGTGATTTATGACAACTATTGAAGTTCGAGGGTTTTGAAACGAAGATCAAATATTTACCGACATCTTTAGAAATGGAAAAGAAACATTGAACGCAAAGTACAGTGGGGTGAGAGGGTAGAAATAAATTATTCTAATGGTTATTCTGACACGTTCAGTTCGAAATTCTATTGTCTTGCTTCTTCAGATGTTTGTTAGTAGCAATATGGCAACAAAACATAGGATTTGTGTCGTTTTGTTTGTTGATATTTTAGCATCAGTAAATCTAATTTTTTTATCACTATGCTCGAAGCGCCAATACTTTATTTCTCCCTCGTAGTTTGTATTCTGTTTATGATTTTTTAATGTGAAAACAAATAATGTACAGCGAACATTATACCAGGAATATCAAGATTAGTATGGTATTCATAAATATCAATACAATGTCCGCGATTTTCCTGTTTGTGTCTTTAATTAGACAAAAATGAGAGACAAAACACGCATCATTTAAAATACAGAGGTTTAAATCGTGAAGTATGTCCTTCATAAAACATGGGCTTGTTTGGGGTAAGGGAATGAACCATTTGAGTACAAAGCCCAAAATGCGGTTTAATAACACGGAGATACTGAAAATACTGAAAATGAGAAATGGGAAAATCTAAACACGCTCGATGAAATCGAATGTTCGAAAAATAAAACTCTAACCTAGTTTCTTCAATGCGTTTTTGTTATGAGCATTTTTTTGGAATAATAATTAAAATCGCTTCAATATCCTTTCATTTCGCTAAAAAGCTTCATATTTGATTTCAAGTATTATTGGCGCTATCTCTTTGTCTATAACAACCCAGTGTTACTTACCGAACTTGAATTTCTCCTCTCTCCTAACAGGCTCTTGATTATGTAGGTTGCACCTGCGTAAAAATCTTGACGTCAACTGAACATTGTTAGTTCATCATCACCTAGAATATTCTGTTCATAATCTTTGTAATCGAACAATAGCATACAGACACCATGACGAAAATGTGTTTGTATAATATGCTCCTGATTATGAATATATTTTAGATGTGACACAATAAATCACAAAACGTATCAAGCTGTGTACATCCACGATATCAATGTCTAATTTCCTTTGTCTAACGTGAAAAAACCCTGACTTGAGCAAACGATTTTTAAATCATGCAATTATCTCCATTTTCCCTTCTCATTTCTGTGTGTTATATATCTTTTTTTGTACCAGGTGTCGTCTGCAGATCTATTAATCAAGTTAGTGTCTGTACTGAATGATTCTCGCCACCCACCTTCATTATTACCATGATGAGTTTGTATTATCTTATTTTACTGGGCAAATGAGCCGATGGTTCTGAATCATTAGAACTCTTTGGTATCAGAAATTAGGCTCTTCTTTGCGTTTAAATGTTGAGGGCATAATACGCCAACACCCGATGTAAATCATGGACCATGAAAGTGAGGCTGCACCCTCTGTAAAAGAAGCTCCCATCAGACATGGAAGGGAGAAAGAGAGATGGATCAGTGGCGTAGCGTGCATGGGTCCAGTGGTTGGGGGGGGGGGGGCATTTACGTGGCTGCAATCGAATGAACCAGCATTATATGGGAGGAGGCATGCTGAATCTTCTTCTCATTTGCAGTTACTGTGTACTTTTTGGCTTTCAGTTTTTTTCCAATTCCTGTATACCTTACAAAAAATACAATTTGATTGGGGGTGCATATGCCCCTCTCCACTCTTATGGCTACGCCGCAGACTCGGATCATTTTCGGAAATGCACTTCCATGAACTTTGGAGACTAAGCCACCAAAGCAAAATGAGCTGCTATTTGCACGATTAAGAAAAATTGAAAACGAAGAAAAAAGATAATTCTTTTCAATTATCCACACAAAGACTCCCGCCCCTATTCTTTTTCTCTTATTGTGGGGAACTCGTTACACGACCTTATGCGCGACTAACTGCGCGCAACGAAAGGACACAAAAGCCTACCCATTACCAACCCGCTTAAAAAAAACACCACTAACTTCATGACAAGAAGGAAACAACGAAAACCTTTCCCGCCTACATGGTATCAAACTATTCCAATTTCTTTATTGAATACAATGTGTAGCTTTGAATTACCCTTTTTTCTTGCTCGTCCCTGTTGACTGTGTATTCAGAGAAGAGACAGCTGAGGGTAGCCCAAACCAATGGAACTCGGCGGTTTGATACAAATTGGTTCTTTACAAGGATTATGGGATTGCAAAACATCCCCAATTGGGAGCCATTTCTGCTCATTAAGCTCTCATACTGGTTACAGACGGGTTGGTAGGATACCAAATCCACCGTAGCCCGCTAAATGTTAATTAAAAACGATATTTCATTTACTGGAAATGGAAACATTCAAGTTTAGATAGGAAAGCGCGTGCAATTTAAGCTCCCGTACCGCACCCTGATTCTAATACATGACTGTTTGTTGAAAAGATTCCTTGTTTCATTTCTTAAAGATCGAAACTTCAGAAAATCTTAACTTCGAGATGAGTATATAAAATTAATCCCGAATTTAGATTGGGTTGTGTTATGTCGGTTGCATGTTAAATGAATGGTCTGCAGCGATATTCTGTCATTATGTTTCTAAAGTAGGCAGATAGAAAACAAGAACATGATGTTTTAACATGTGGGCGGTATTGCGCTGGATATTTCAAAGTAATATAGAACCAAGAAGCAATCACTCATCAGTTGTCAAAATTTTGTTCCCCACTATTGATGTCAGGCGGAATGGTAAGTGTGATAGCTGAACTGAATATTATATATTGAATTTCTATATAATATTGAAGAGGATGATATTTCAAGAAAAGCTTTACATAAGAAAAAACTTAAATTGCTTCTACCAAGCGCCTGTAAACGAATAAATTGATTTCGACGCTAAAAGAATAAGGAAGTTCCTTAGTTTAGCTTTTTTTCTGTCATCATGGATTATCAGAACGCTCGTTTCTATTTGATGAAAAGAAACATTTGAAATAAAGAATACTTTTGCCTGGGGTTTTGGAAACTTTTTGCGAGACGCGAAGGATTTCAAATGTAAGTGATTTGTTTGACGAATCAGTTTAAACTCTTATAGACGATGGAGAAGCATACAGCTTAGACCAGATGCTGCATGTAGCACTGACACTGGAAATGTACCCATCTTAATGGACAAAGCGTTCAGTTCCCAAATTGCATTTCCTATAAACTAAAAAAGATCCAATTTCGTTAAAAGAAATTGCAATCAATTCCTCCCTTCCCATCTTGCATATTGTTTGTCAAACTTATAACAAGGCAAAATAATGAGATTTCGAAGTTATTGTACTTTTTGAGGTGAAATGTTTTACATGTTCACAGTGTAATGGAATCGATTTTGCACACGTCAATCTTCTGATTTACGTCTGTTGTTAAAGTTTGATTTGAACTTCGGCATTACTCACTGTCCAATTAAGAGTAATGGAAATCCTTGTGATATTTATTATATCGACCCGCCTTCATATAACCACACAACAAAGCTGTAACAAAATATTATGTGATAGAGGAGAAAAGGGGGGGGGGAACTCGGAAAATAATTCCGAGACTAATATCAGAGTCGGGTTTTGGTAAATACTTAGGATTATGTTTTGAATGCAATGACGGTTGATATCAGGGATATAATACAGTATAGTCTGCTCTGTTGTTTCTTTTTTTCAACAGAAGCGTTACACTATTTCTATTTTTCATTTTTCAGTTGAGACATAAATCTAATTGTTGACAAAAGTGTTTGACATAGTGACAATGAAACCTCATTACCTCTCTCTGATCGGCTAATTTAGATCAATTTGAGTCGGGTATGTATTTTTCAATTTTGCTTAATTGCACGTGAAGAGGATTTTGCGGATACCATACACCCGCCAGAATATATGACAGAGCTGTGGGCTCTCTTTTTATTTGGAGGGTAAATCCTGATTAGAATTCGGTCCTGTAAATCGACTGTTAAATCCCCTTGCAGATGGGCTATCAAAGAAAAATCAACGCTTTAATTGTTTGTGATTAGGCCAAAATATGCCACGGTTTTTTCCCAAGCTGTGAACTTTGTTGTCAACGAACTTGACATGTTTTGACTCCATGATAAAGCTGTTTATTACTTCGAAATAAAGTATTAAAAGTTGAAAAGTAGATCTAATAACTATTTTCTGTCTATTTCTTTCTCTCTCCTTCTACCTTATAATCAGACAAAATGAGGTAAAACTCTCTGCTTTTATTTCAAACAAACTTCAAAAAAGATTTCCTGAATGTTGGACGAGAGAGAGAACGAGGTAGAGCGAAAGAGAGATGAAAAAGAAGGAGAGACAGAATGAGCTAGAGAGAGAGAGAGATGAAAGAGTGAAAAAGAGATATAGATAGAGAGAGAGGAGAGAGACTGAGAGACAGAGATACAGAGAGAGAGTGAGACAGAGAGAAATAGAGAAAGAGAGAGAGAGAGAGAGAGAGAGAGGGAGAGAAAGGGGGTAGTAGTATAAGGGTGAGTTGGTTTTAACCAGGGGTTCCAGGGAGGCAAGTACAGGTGACTTTTTGCTATTGTTCAGGTTGCGGTCATTGCCTTGAGGTTGAGGGAGTCTAACGATCCATTTCACATGAATGACTAAGCTCATCATCACCCTTTCACATCAGATTATTGAACGGAATGAAAAGCAGAAGATGACACACGGTATTGATTGTGTTTCTTTTTTTCATCCAGATATTTGGGGTGATATTATAAACCATAAAACCATCTCAAGAAAGGAATACAAAAAACGCTGATGTAAGGTTGTTGACGACAACTTGAATGAAATTAGAAAATCATGTTATGATGAAGTGATGAACAGAATGTAGTTCTGTAATTTGTATGCGTTGATTGATTTTGGGCTGATTTGACTTGTAACAAAAGACGATGCATTATATTAATACGTAATAAGCTTGTCCTTGTAGAATATGATTATCTAAACAAAATATTCATAACACGATGGGTAATCAAACAACTTCCAAGTTTTGCCCTCTAAATTGTTTTAACATCAATGTTTAAAAAGTTTTGGTATCCAATTTTAAAGTTTTTAATATCCTAACAGCTCAAAATCTTCGAGCAAATAATTATATGCACATGTCGTAGAGAGGGCTAAAACCGGGTTGGAACATTAAGAATTATCCACACGCATTACTTTAGACTGGCCGCTTTCACTACGAAAATACTATCGCTGTCCACGTTGTTTGTGATTGGCTAAGGCGTAGTATATCACGTGATCTTCGGAAAGGCGCCATTGTGTCGGAATATAACTTACACGCTTTACAACAGCCAGTATGAGCATGATTAGAGGATGTTATAATTTACACAAATAAGTTGAGGTTCATATAGTAACGATAACATACAAGCATCACGCCCACGAGTTAAGAACAAGTTACTTTAAAAACTAAGTTCTAATATTTTCTTTCTTTATAATTTATAAGATGTCAAAGAATATAGGCAATTATCTAAATTCCGTAGCACCCTTACAGAAAATCACCTGTTAATGCTTTATAATTCTGTATTACTTCCCTATGTTTATTATGGTAATATTACTTGGGTAAGTTGTGGCACTACTATTGGACCCTATAAACAGACTGCAATAAAAGTCTTACGCATATTTTCGAATTCCCCTTTCAGCTCCGTCACGCCCAATAATCATTTGCAAGGTTAAACATAATGACAATGTTTGATATTCATAAAATCCAAATTGCGATCCTGATGTATTATATGAAACATGATTAAACACCTCTTGATATAATAATTTAATTTCAGTTTAATAAAGATTATAATATAATTATAATTATAATTATAATACCCGTTCCCATCCCAAATTACATTTACAATTAGCACTCAATCAGTCAACTCTTATTGCATTTAAATCTGCTGGTCCTCAAATATGGAATTCTTCACCTTCTGACGTAAATTTCAGCACTAATGTTACTTCATTTAAAACCAAAGTCAAACGTTAAAAAATAACTAACTATGCCAAATAAGCATGTAATTTCATCTCTCCTCCCTACGTTTTCTTATTTCACCTTTTCATATTTCCATTTACCTGTATGTTTAGTGCTTAATGTTTTGATGTTTTTTTTTTCACTAAGTTTTTTTTAAATCTAACGTTTATTCTATGTATGTCTTTATGTATTGGGTGCCCCATTAATCAAACCTTGGCTTTTAGGGGCACCCTGACCATTTACACTGTATCAATATTTTTATACATGCATGATTTTTATACTGTTTTTACTTTAAATGGTTTAATAAAACGAATTGAATTGAATAAAATATCTAAATTCAGTTTAAACAAATATTTCTACTATTCCATAATTACATTTATAACTCTGGTGTATAAACGCGTCTACTGTTTCTTTTACTTTAGAAAAGTTACATTCGTCACTTCTTAAAGTTTGAAGAAACTTTGTTTAAGTTAAAATCTAAAGACAGATAACTTGTTGCTGGTAGACTCCAGGAGGAAGGTGTTTAATTGATGTAAAGTGGTGCATTGAAATGTTTAGCCTTGTTGTTTTGTTTAGACTTGTTACCAATAGGAAATGTTCCTTTCAAAATATCCCTCGGGTGTCTAGATACGACCTCATTAAACACTACCCATATGTGTAATAAAAGTGACTGATTTCCAGCGTCTTTCCATGTTGGTGTCGCTTTGATATTTCTTTGATGTAGTCTGAATAACCCGAGATAGTTAGCTCAATACTTTGTCTTTTACATTCATTTGTTCTATTCATTTGACTTTATCAGTATTGTGTTTTTTGGCGATGTGGGAGGGGGCAACATCTTGAGCATAACACTGTTTCAGATTGCATAAACCTCTAGCGTTATAAGTTTCTTCATAGATGAAGTTCGAAACGAATTTATATCGAGTACCGATTGTAGATCCGTTTTGTGTCAAAGGAATCTTGTATATAACAAGTGACATTTCCTTGGTAAATATTGTGATGAGATTGGAGCGATGGTATTGGGTGTTTTTATCCACTGCTTCATCCGACTAGGGTTTCGATTTGCTAGACATTTAGCTCATTTCCTGAACACCATCACTTTTACATTCTCTCATATTTCCAAATGAAGAACACTTAATAGAAGAAAAGACAAAGAAGTACTTTGTAATCCTTTATTCTCAATGTGGGAGGGCGGCAAATAAAAGTGAACAAACCTGCAACCGACATCCAACGAATCTCGAAGAAGAAAAAAAGGGTTGCAAGGTTTGTAGGAAAACATCGCCCTGGCTGAATATTTGGAAATATTAGGATAAAGATTAAAGATAATTACGAATGCTCTTACAGCCTTCCTCTTCAGCCCTGACTAATTTTTCAACAGACAAAATTGCAAATATTATGACCAACTACTATGATTACGTGTGACTGGGTATTTCTTATTTATTACCTGTGTGTGTGTGCGCGTGTGTGTGTGTGTTTATGTTTGTGTGCGTGCGTGTGTGTGTGGGTGTGTGACATTGCTACACAGCGTACAAAGTAACATAACTCTCGAAATCATATTTGTGAAAACTCTTGGGGATCAAGCAAGAAATATCATCTTATACAAAATCTTTACTGTAGGTTACATAAGATGTGAAGCTCATTCTCAAGAGAAATTTGAAAATGGACGTTTGCAATATTATGCAGGTAGACATCGTTGGGTTTCTAGGAATTGATCTTTTAATGGATGTTCGCAGCTTTTGGCCCGAGCTTTGTTTTTTTTTTTAAAGGAAACCGAAATATATAGTAAGATGCGCCCTATGCCATTTAGTACATCCTGTATTCCCTACGTATTTAATACTTATGTTATTGTTTGAGCCAGATGAACACGGTTGTACTGTTAATGGAATCATGTCAAACCAAAAGTCCAAGCCCCTTCCAAAGTTTGAACCTGTTCCACCCCTTGTTAAGAGTAATTGGAAGGAAAACTATTAAATTTGATTTAGAGACGAAGAGGGCAAAACAAGTTTGAAAACACGAGTCCGTGGGGTTCAAGTTTAAAGTTCGCTCAGGGGAGGAAAAGTGAAAGTCGTCAGGGAATGATGAAAGCTGACATCGGAAAAGCTTTGATTGCCATGCCTCTAGCCTCGGGGTGATAATACCCACCAGGCAGCCTAAACTAACCAAGAGTCACTGCACTGTCGGACATTAATTTCTTAGCCTACCCCCTCTATCGTCGTCAATGTGTCTTCACTCGCATCTTAGAGATCTAGCAGCTTAGGGTTGTACAGACAAGTCGAGCTTTGTAGTTTTTTGTTTTGATTCGTTGATTCAATTTGGTTGAATTTTGAAGAGTGGATGAGCTCTTTGGTTCAATTCATCGTCTCGCCGGCATGTTTTGGGGCTGTCTATAGTCATTTGAAAAGAAGAGTTTGCATAAAACAGCCCCTCAGTTCATATGGCGACATGACGCCTTCCCTACAAAAATTTCTTCTTCTTTTTGTTTTCTTCTTATTCTTCATCTACTTTTTCTTCTCCTTCATTATCATCTTCTTCTTCATCGTTGAACTGAATTAAATTTATTTTCTTCTGCAAAACATACAAATCAATAACATTTCCACGATACAACATTTACACAATAAAACAATTTTTTGAACGTATACACAATATAATGAGAATAGAAATGTTGACATTAAACAAGATGTAACTTATATCATTATTACATTTGCAGATGAAGAAGGGCTCTCATTATAAGCGTTTGCATGATAGTGTGATAGCCTGGGGCGGGATGGATGATTACAAGAATTTAAAAATAATAATGGTGGTGATGATAATGATACTAATGATTCCGCTATATAACGCTAAATACATCGATGATGTCTCTAAACGCTTTACAGGTATACTATTACCCCTATTACCCATATCATTGGATTCAATACCACTCCCTGTGAAGCATTCCAGCCAGGCGTTACTCGACGCTCAAAACTGTTGGCCGCATCCTACCATGTGATAAATAGGCATCCTACCGGATACCCATTTAACACCTGGGTGGAGAGAAGCAATTGCAGGTTAATATCTTGCCAATGGATATTAGTGCCGTGTCGGGATTCGAACCCTCGACCTTCGCATCTCCAGTCAACCGCCTTAAACCACTCAACCACGACACTCCTGATGATGATGATGATGATGGTGATGATGTTGACGATAATGTTGATTAGAATGAAAATCAAAACGTATTGCTGTGAATATGTCTGACACAGAAAACTAATAGTACACAGGCATAACATAAAGTGATGAATGTTAATAGAAAAGTGGAAATAATATTGAATATTTAATCAGCACTGGGGAAAGGAGCAACCGACAACGCCGTTCACCTCCACTCCTCGTCGTTAAGCATCTACATGTACATGTACCATTGAGGTCCCATTTTCTTCTCCTTCTTTTCTTCGTCTCATTTCTCTTCCAATTCACTTTATATGGTGATGAGTAAAAACTTTCCCTTCAATAAGGTTATTGAAGAGGAAGCTATTGTTATGGTAATTTAAATCGCACATTGTTGTAAATGATTTTAAACATATACGAGAACTCATTTATATATTCAATGTATTAAATAGATATGCATGATTCCCCCATGGAGTAAACAAACGGAGAGTAATCATTTATGTATTAAAAAAATGCTTTTGGAATATGTTAACGATCAATCACACTTAGGCTCTGATTGGCATTATAGAAGCATGAATCAGTCGTAAGAGATCCAAAATATGAAATGCAAAGCTGATCGGTATACAATGGGCATTGTGGTGTAGTGGTTTGGAGTTACAGGTATTTTCAGAAGGTGATGGGTTCGAATCCTCTGAAAAGATATAACTCAATTGACAAGTCATTATCACGATTACATGAACAGTTGTATCGAACAACTNATTATCATTATTAAATGTGGCCTTTGACACTTGTTCTTTTTGTTGTTTCTTTTCTAGTTATACATCCTAGGAGACGGTCAGTGTTTGTACAGAGGCACAGTTAGTAACCTGGTTCCATACCTTCATTCCATGGGCTTTGTATGCCCACCCTATCACAACCCAGCGGATTTTGGTAAGATGGCAAGGGCGAGGGGAGGGGGAGGGGGAGGGGAGGCAGCTAATGCAGAATGTACCCTCAACCTGAACGAATGCCGAAGAAATTCAATTTGCTAATATAGCCATCAACCCTCTCTTGCCACGTTGATAGTAAAAACGAAATGTTGTAATATGAGGCGATGGTCTTGACCATACGGTGCCCTAAATGGGAGAGGGTTTTTTTTTTCCTTAAACATACTTTAAAACAAAAATTGATAAGACACTCAAAAGTCAACGAAATGAAAGAGTTACAGGAAAATGCTCATAATTTTTGAAAATACCAAATAAGATTTTGTTTTGTTCTCTCGTGACTTCCGCCAGTGTAACAAGAAAACAAAAAGCAGCTGTATATAGCAAATTAATCTCTTATCGGTATTTCTTCGTCTTTTTCCGGCGCCCCCTCCCGGATTAATAATTCAAAACTTTGTGTGATGTTTATCGAAGCAAAATTTGTTCGCTGGAAGTTTTATGAACGTGTGTGCCTTTCTAACCCCCGCAATTAGCCAGGGAAGGAGATGGTAAGAAATTAGTCAGATGATTTGAGGGAGAGATTAGCCACAGAAAGCTTATATAGGCTCCGTTCCATACCCATAACGCCTGCAGACTTTTATATGAAAATATTATGATGCTGGGTCTTGATTCTTTTCCTTGCAGATGGGAGGGAATTTTTTTATGAAAGAGGGAGGAGAAAAAAAAGTACGCGGTATGTGGGTCCGACCCCGTCGCGAAAACAGGCCCACGGGTTTTGAACTGTTACAGCCGTAAGAGGTCTCCGCACCTAACAGCCTTGGTAAAGTGTAACGACAAAAGGAACGTACTGTCGCGGTTCCCTCACTAAAAAATGCGAGAGAAATGGCGCAATTCTACTGTGTCGCTCATGCGGAAGATATGATATTCTGGCCCTGATTGTGCGAGCGATAAAAAGCACGCCTTGTTTGGCTTGAAAAGGAGGTTTGATAAAGCAAACCTCAAAATGGGACCAACGAGAAAGAAAATATGGAACAAGAGAAAGACCCGGTTGGCTATAGGATTGAGGAATAGAAACTGAAAAATTCTGCAACTGAATGGAGAAACAAAAGGCTGGAAATGAATTGGATAAGAAGGCCAGGAAAATAATGGTATATAGAGCAATGACACGAGGTAATGTGTGTGGTGTTAAGCTAGTGGCATTTGACACATTGCGAGAGTGTAAAGAGTCGTGGTTTGTTTGCCAACTTCACAAACAAGGAAGCCCAGACAGACGCCCAGAAATATTATTGGAAGGATTTTTAGAGATCAAGGATACAGAGTTCTAAGCAAGAAAAAGACAGATTCAGAGATGCAGAGGAGTTGATTTGATAGAAGAAATGGAAAGATATACATTACAAGGTGGAAGAGAGAGAGNTCATATTTGAGAACATATTTTTTAACATAGTAACGCGACGGAGAAGCCGTTACTTAATCAGAGCAAAATAATTGTTTTTGCACTTGTGAGTCACTTGTGTGAGGCAAATAACATTATTTTGAAAATTTTTGTTGTTCTATACCCTTCGTAGTCTATTCCCATTACACATCATAGCTAAACATTGTTGCGCCGAATATTGTAGAGCGTTATGATTTGATAGACCGGGCCATCTGCTTTGGCGATCATCATCACTTATCTTTGTCGGGGCATTCCTGAAATACGACGCGCGATGGTGGATGAATGAAAGGCTGCCTGATGGCGGTCATGCGATGGGGGTAAGTGTGAGGGGAAGGGAGAAAGAGAGGACAGGGAGGGGGTGGGGGAGGGATGCAGAGTTCGGTCATGGGATTGGAGACAGAGAGGAGGAGAAATGGATGGAGGGATAAAGGGTTCGGGGGAAGGATAGGGAAGAAAGAAGGAGAGAGAGAGAGGAGAGGGTTGAATGAAAAGTTGCCTGATTGCAGTCATATATAAAATGAGGGTAATGGGACTGACATTAAGACATGATTTCGAGAAGGGATGATGGACGGATGAGTGGGTAGAGAGAAAGAGGGAGGGAGAGGAGGAGAGGGGGGATTGAAAGAGGGGAACATGTAGGAAAAAGGGATAGCAATGAATCGTAGGGTAGAGAGAATAAAAATAAAATACTGGGCATGACAAAATCATATTAAGAAATTGGTCTGGAGAGGCTGATATTAGCACGATGAGATAGAGAGAGAGAGAGAGGGAGAGAGAGAGAGGGAAAACAAACTAAGAAATAGAGGTATAGAATAAGAAAGATGAAAAAATAAAGGGATTCGCATTTTTAAAGATTAATAGATTCAACAAGTTTCACCAAGAAGATGATGCAGGTGGGTACCACTGATCGGGAACCGCCTTTTCTGCTATCCTCTCTTTCATTTCATTAAGAGTTCGAAAGAAACAAAATTAAATCATGATGAAGTGAGAGAAAAAAAAAGAAGACAAAAAGTATTAAAAAAATAAGAAAAGAAGTAAGAAAAGTAGATTAATTAAAGGACGTTAGTACCGGGCAGGACTAGGACCCTCAAGCATTGGAATGAGTGTCAAGTGAATAAACCACTGTACCACACACGTTTACTTATTAGTTATTGGTCAGTAAACATTCTCAACGTCATCTTATCTTTGACCAAGACGTGGCATGCACTCTGATCCCAAACAAAATGTTAAAAAGTGCTACTGACACTTCTTTAAGTATTGAAATAAACTAAACTGAAACTGAAACTGATATAATACTGCAAAGTATAATAAGTTAAGATTGTTTCGTCTTTGGAAGACGTACGAGCACAATATGTGGCAATGTCCGGATTTCTAAGAGATAGAAATGAATACAAAGTGGGGAGGGTATGGATGTACATGGCTCCACAAAAGATAAGAGACATCGTTTTTAAATTGTGGGAGTAAAGTGGTTTTTTTTTAATTCTTATTTCGGTAAACTATAATGCGAGACAAACGAATTTCACTAGCGATATTATTTTCGATATAATGCGTCTACATGGCAAATCTAAGTCAACATATTCATTTGATAATTCCTACGGAAGTCTCTATTGAAACTGAATCCTCTTCTTTGACCGTATATTTCAGAAAAATGCTGGTCATTTTTTTCTTCTCTTTTGGTCAACCATAATCGTTGACTTTTGCTTCACCTCTTTAGCGATCATTGCACTTTCTGGTTATACTGACTGTTATCTCTTTATTTGACAGTTAGCATCAACTGGGTCTTTCAAGAGGGGTTTTACTCTGTTCAAACATCCCTGAAGAATAAGAAGAATTAAACACTACCCAACAATGCTTATTTCCACCGTTTAATCCTGCCTCCTCTTTGCACAATAATCATTCATCATTTTAATTTTTTGATTGAGTCGCAAATTCCGTTCATCTAACCATCCACCCCGGCATCCACGCCCGTAAGCGTTTAACAGAGCGGCATCGATAAAATATTATCCCACTTTTGAATAAGAGACTTTGCTGGGCTTATTTTGGCTTTGCGTCTGTTTTGTTGTTCCTATATTCCTCAAGGCTGATAGAAAAAGCACATGAACCTCAATTTTTTGTTCGGAATGGCCTTGTATCGGTCGTGTTCCCCCATTTGTACGTTTATTCTTATTGAATTGCTTTCTGTAAATAGTTCGAAATAGTCTAGAAGTAACAATGACTGTAGTGGTGTATTGTAAGAAAGCAGTGATAACACAGAGGAAACTATTGGTTGTCAAACCAATAAACCATCCCTATTTTCCTTTCTCTCCCCCTAAAGCTTTTTCTTTCTTTTGAAAAGAGCGGTGGATAAGAGAATCAATTGCTTTGCACTTCTGAGCTGGAAGTTACTAATAGAGGATCATAATGGATGACATTGGGTACGAATGACTGTCCATTTATCATGTCATGTCGTGTCAAACAACACCAACAAATAACGAACTTGAATAGAAGCTAAGAGGTTAGTCTACCCGGTCAGACCAAAGATGTATGCTTTGAGAGGTCTACAGTGACACGTGGTGTTTATCTGCTATCTATTGTAATGTAACCTGGAGGAGATTTCAAGTTGTTTAATTAACTGTGAAGACTGCTCTCACATATGTTTGATGATAAATAATTTAATACAGGCGGTGTATTATTTGAAAATACACATCAATTTTAGAAACCATTCTTGTGTCATTGACTTCGAAGGAATATGATCGATTGTTATCTGGTTCGGTATGATAAACATCATCATTCTATACATGTACACATTGTAAAACGTGAAATACAACGCTGCAGCAGAGTAGAAACGCATGATTTCATTTAAAGATAGTTTGGAGTTTAAAGAAGCTTCGTTTGTCTCGCAAAGTTCATGTAAAATTCCAATTTTAAACTAAATTTATTTGTAAAAAAACACAAAATGAAAACAAATCAACAACGACAAACATACACGAAAAAGGAGACCTTTTTTTTGTATCTTTTCGACGAGCTTCCAACCTCCTCACTATTAACCATTATTTTTTCTTTCTGAAGCTTTGCATTAAGGATTAAATGTTAAAATAATAAATATGTTATAATTTGATGTTCCCGATAGTAAAATGAGTTACAAAATCGGATGCATAGGCTTCAGAGACCACGTGATGGTGATAATGGGCCAATCGGCTATCAATCAGCAACAGTGGTACACATTGGCTAAATATTGTTCCGTTAAACTACTTGTTTGCGTTAGCTTATACGCTTAAAACTATGCTTACACTAAGGAGAAACACTGGTCGTCTGTCCGTGTACATAGAGAAGAAAACAGATCGGTGAACGCCATTCCGTCTCAGCAGACGGTTCAATAGCTTTCGTTAAAGTGTTTTGAAAAAGCCTTTGACATTTCTGTCTTATTTGTTAATCTTTATCTTCCTAAATTTAAATTTTGCTTCATGATTTCTTTACAATATGCAACTGCCGATGGCAATTTTCAACGCGATGCAATGTACACATTTTGTTTATTTGTTTGATGTTTTGTTGAATTGTATAGCTTTAACTTATTCACTAATAATTGTGTCGCATCCACATTGAGTAATTTCAATACTTGCTACAAATGCTTAAACAAAAGAACTGCAAAAAGAAACTGTTTTTGGAAGTGACTCGAAATAATTTTACATTATCCAAAAATAGGCCTCATTTTGACTGACTACCCCGGCTCAGTGCACAATAATGGAACATTCCTCACAACTAGACGCTATGAAATATTCTCTCTGTTACAACTATCATACCAGCCCCCTTCTCTCTCTCTCTCTATCTCTCTCTCTCTCTCCCCTCCCTCTTTTCATCCTTATGCCCCTCCCGCCCCTCTCTTTCTCCCCATCTCACTTTCTCCCTGTACCTCATCAGTAGTCAACTGGAGATCGAGAGTGCTTTCTTCCTGATATATCAATACGGATCTATTAAAACTATGTAATGAATATCAATAGCAAAGACCATGTAGTCTGACGACATGCCTCCCAGGTCAGACGGGACAGTTCAGAAGAAGAAACGTGACTTCCTACAACATTGTTATTGTCCAGGACTTAGACCTAGCGTCTAGGTCTATGTGGTCCTGGTCTAAGTTATGTGTCTCAGTCTGATTGTCAGTGTTGTCTAGAGACAGAAGGCAATATTGACAAAAATGGTCACAGACTTCTAAAGGTGCTTATTTTGTTTATATCATGGTTTACGTCGGCATGATCGGGGCAATGTAAAAGTGTACATGTATCAAAAATCAACGCAGGCAAAAGTTGACATGCACATTTTCTGTTGTTGCTTTATATATTTGTAATACACCTTATACAATTGAACGTTCTTGTATAGCGCTCATGTCTGTCAGACTCAACACTCCTGGCGCTCTACAACTATTACCCCGGCTTTAACATGACTGCCATAATGGCGCCCGAGCATTTCAAGGAGTTAATACCTGACAGGTACACATTTACATCACCTTGGTCGAGTGTTGCACATGCAGATTATTTCTTGCCAAAATGACATAGTGCCGCGGCGAGACTCGAACCTCTGACCTTGTGATCCACCGTCCGGTGACGTATCCACTAAACCACAATTTTGTGTTTTCTAAAAAAAAAATCTGTCAACAACAACACCGAGAAATTTGTTTTCGGACTATGTCACACAATTACTGTCTTGAGGATTCGGTCACAGGGGGACCCTGGATCTCAACTTTAGTTTTAGCAAGATCAAGTTTGGTCTTAGCCTAAGACTAAATGCGGTTTATGTGGCCGATAGAGGGCACCATCATCATCAATCATATTTGGCTATAGCCTCAGGGGTTCATGTCAAAACTCGGCTTTTTGGACTCCCAAACCTCGAGATGAATGGGAGTTCCGTAACAATAGCCAGTGTGCCTGCAGAAGAGTGGCTTTCTTCTCGTCAGCTCGCTTACCTCAGCTCTGCGATAGAAACGATTCATGCGACTGTAACCATGAAACACAAAAAGAGAGATAGAGAGAGGGAGGGAGAGAAAGAGGAAAGAATAAAAAGTGAGAAAAATAGGCTGGAATTTATTGCTTGAAAAAGGGTAAACGTTCGGTCGTTTTATGCCCGATTCGCTGCTTTTTGTTAGCTGCAACTGCTTGTTGATCCCAACTCTTTGGAACAGTTGTGAAAACTATTGGGCAAAGTGGGGCATGGAGCTGGCAGGATTAGACCAACCATTGTGGCGGGTTGCTTTGATGCTATAGTCGAACGGGCGAGTTGCGGCCGCGGGGCATCCCTAAAAAAGGGCCTATAGTTGGACTGGCGTACTTACACGGCCACCATACATGCACCCCTAGCTCCTCAGGATCAACCTACCAAAAGTACTTTGCAGGCATTTTACCCCCCTCTCCTCTCCCTCTTTCTTTAACGACCACTTGGTTGATGAAAGAAACTGGGTGACGATTAGCGGGGAGGTACATGGTTCCAGGGCTGCAAAAATACAAACTTTCCGAAAATAATCCGCAACTTTTGAAACTTTTTTGTGGCTCTTTGAAATCATAAGTGTTTAGATGTTTAATACTTCCGCAGTTGGTAGAACTTTGACAAGGAGATAAGAAGCTTAGAATGTATGATAGAGATCAAATTCAAGCAAAAAAGTGCAAATTTGAAATGAGTGATTTGGCTATGTTTTTCTATTTTCTCTGAACAACTAAAAAGAACTGCCGCCACGTAAACCGGAACATTGTTAAACGAAATGTACTTGAATTATATAAATGTTAATGAAACTAATATCTGCCAGCACATTATCAATATATGAAATACATGAAGAGAGAAATACTGATCAGAGAGGTGTGCCTTCTTTCAGACTAAGTAGAAGAATGCGAAATGTTCATCTAATCGACAAACCCTAACCCTAACCCTGACCCTATAATCAGTTCGCATTTGACTTTCTTCGACAGATCAGGGGAAAGTGAAAAATTTATTTAACTGGGAGGTCCTCGATTCGATATGAAATCCATACACTATTTTTATGGATACAGCATAACTGGTCGATCATAAAGTCCCTCGGATAAGACTAAAAGCTGTATGTCCTTAAATTGCTTACCATCAAGCATGTACATGATTTTGAATGAAAATCGAGATCAACAATATTTTGTCTGAAACCTCTTTTAGCCTTTGAGTTGCCTTGTCGTTTCAATGGCAGTATGTTTATGTGCCTCCCACCATTTCTAAAGATAATGGAACATAATTTGTATATCGATAATATTACAACTGTATTTCATTATAAGATGAAATTGAATTTAAAACAAAATGATTTTGATTTGGTGTGAAAAAGAATGGAGAAAATTAATCACGTAACTCCTCATGCACTAGTAATACCGAATAGGGACATCATGAGACATCGATAGTGAAAATAGTAACAAACAGTATAAATAAACTCAATTCTATTCATATGATTCCGGGTAATGTTAAAACAACTTATGTGTAGCCTCACTCGTAATAGCGGCATTGAAATAAATACATTAATATAACAAAGTTTGTTTTCCTCTTTGGTATAATAAGAAGCCAGTAAACTGTGTAAATGTATGCAGCATCCCGATGCCAAATGTTCCCTTGTTGATTTAGTCGCACTAACCGATTTCATTGTCTGTGATTTTTAAGGGATGAAAACACAACTGTTTGTGCTATCAAATGTTTGCCTATTTGTCACATGAGAACGATACATCAAATATACACATTAAAGCCACACAGCAGACAGACTCTGATATGATAACACATACCAAAGCCTCATATATCACTGTATAGTAAATGACGCAGAACACAGCTCAACTTTGGTTTCCAACAATCTCAATGAATGCACTCTTGATTAGATTATGAAAATATTATGATTTCTAATCGAATTTTGTAAAGAAAACACATTAACATGACTAAATATAGAAACGCAATGTAACGAGCCGAAAGACAAACAAGTAATTTGACTGATACTTTTAGATTTTTTCAAGGACATGGGACACAAAAATACGTTTCCATATTCTTCAAAGTTTCAGACATCTCCTCTGAAATTTGTCAGAGAGACGGCGATCTAAATTAACTCCTTGCATGCCAGATGAAATGCAGATGCATGGCTTTTGTGTGTATACTCAGAGCAGCATTTGCATTTATAGCATAATAAAGTAAAGGCGTATAACTCATATGCTTGTCTGGTTAGACTTAGGTCTATGAACAATTTCTAGAAATTAACGTTTGCAAATTAAGCTTGATAAATTTGAATTACTCAGATATGCTGACTTACGTTTGGGACCAACCTTAGGGTCTGAGTTTGGTTGGACAGCCATACAGCTATTTATAATGAGGCTAAACGCAACACTTCTCGTCAACATGAATTTAATGAGCATAATTTGATAAGACATAGAACTTATGTGTTTGAGACACACTGCATGTATAGACCCATTTTGTAACTATGTAGGCAGGCTAGAAAGACTTTGTCACACAACTTACACAAAATTCATCATGTTAATACATTCTTCAACGAACAACCAGTGTAACAACGAAATTAGATACAAACCTTTAAATGAATAAATTGGACAATTATTGTATAAAAAGTAGAACAATCAATTAAATGCAAACAATTGAAGCCAGTTTGATATGGTGTTCGGACAGATACGTCATCATATTTTCATCACAATTAAGTTATATATATTTTTTAAAAATACCGAGTTATATCAATTTATCTGAATAGATCCGTGTTCCGACTTAATTAACCAACAGGATAGTGGTATGATGAAGGTCTTCACGTGGTCATGAAAGTATGATAGCAGCAGGGCGAGGGTGCGAACATGGACCTAATACGACTCTGAAATGATGGCTGAGAATTAATTGTTTTGTCTCTTGTTTTTGATTAAACAATTGGAAACCGCCATGTGTTTGACGAGGGTAGCTTGTTTGAATACATGCTCGTCAAGGCTCGTTGGATCATCGTGGTTTGTCATACGACCGAGCACAGGTGTGAGACTCATCAGGGTAACATCATCCTAAAATATCTTTTTTTTTGTTGAATAGAAAATGAAAAGAGAAGAGGATGAGGATATCCGATAGGTCACATGGTTACTGAACCATTAAGCTCCCCTGTAAAGCTCTCATAAACAATCGCATGTTTGGCAAATGTTTTGTATAGAAGTGTATCATTTAAATGTATCTCAATAGTATTCAATGCATCTTTTAACCGTATTTTTCGTGTACCTGATCTAACATCAATATGTGGCTCACATGGTTATTCTTGTACCATGATTATGCATGTACAATGTACTTATTCTGTAAATCTTCAATCTTGTCTTTTCATACTCTCTTCTTATCCTAATTTCAAATTTCTAGTTTTTCACATAAATACTTACTTTTCTCCATGTTTTTGTCCAGACCACCTTATATTGTACTTTTATCTTATGTAATGTTTGTTTATTTTGACTATATATCTTGTGAATTTGTATGTTATTGTATCTAAATGTTTTTTTTTATGATGAATGGACTAAATTTGACTATCTACCTATCTATCTATCTATTCGTATTTGTGATGGTTTCGCATGAAAACTATTTTCAACCTGAAATATTTTATATTGGAATTGGAATTGGTAGAACATCAGATAATTATTGTGTTCATTCAATTTACATAGTCACCTATACCAGCCAGTAAAGGTATGTTTAGTTGAAACACGCCTGCTAATGGCTGTGTTCATGTAATTGTATGCATTAATGTGTAAGATTGGTTTTCTTAAAGTGATATTGGAAATGATACCATACATACATGCATAAACATTACCAATTGATTCTTAATACCGCACCATTATGGACAAATCTATAACATACAATGGATCTGATAAATCTGATGTTGAATTAGTCTACCGTAGATTTGAAATGAGCGGGTAATGTGTATCAGATCAATATTGAAAGTCATGCTTGGATTGATTCAACATGGATGAATTCTTATTAAAACACATATCTCATGCATATATCAGGAAAGCATATAAATCAATGAATCTGCATTTATATTAATCTGGAAATTAGTATTGAGGGAAAATGTTATTCTTATAATTTACACTCAGTTTAAAATGCTTAAAGTATGTTATTTTGCATATGTGAGTCATTTGGGAACAAGCAATAATAATGGCTTAGTAGTAAAAAGAATAAGATAACTGTAGAACGGTTGAGATTTTGTTCATAAAATAGCCCACAATGTATGCATTTCATCTGTAACTGTAAGCCTTAATTGGCTTACACTTTGCCGATCTTAGCCCCCTGTACACATAGTACATGTGAAAATTATGTAAGAAGTGTCATTCAAACAGAGATCAACATTTCTGAATAACCTTATAAATATTTCTCTAGACTTTCTCCTCTGTTACCGTGTAAAGACTGTATAATTCTAAATGCGATGGTTGTACAACGAATCGTGTTGTCTGTTTCGGTGTGCTTGTGTGGATTGGTGTGGGAGAGACGAAACAAAAAGGAGCAGGCAAATAATGAATGGCGGCAAGATGAAAGGAACTTACATGAGACAAATAGTCTAGATATCAAAGGTGAAAAATATTTCATCTGGTTATGGTTCGCTGGCCCATGTTCGTCAACTAGATCAGATTTCTATTATGCACTATTTTCTGCTCTGTGGATCACAGCGAAATCCTTTTCTTTTAACTGTTTCGCTCTTGCTTGAACACTGCAAAAACAAAACATGCAAATAAATACATCGAAAAACAGACGGAAGGAGAGAAAGAGAGAGAGAGAGAGAGAGAGAGAGCGAGAGAAAGGGAGGGATAGAGTAATAAAGGGAGGGATAGAGAGCTAAAGATGGAAGATAATGTTGGTGATGGTGGGATAGAGAAAGAACAATGGAGATATAGAGAGAGAAGTGGGGAAAGGTGAAAGAGAACCTTGCGTGGATTGATTGGGAGAAGAGATAGAGACGAAAGAGACAGGGGAGAGAGAGAAGAAGACAAGAGAGAGAGAGAGAGAGAGAGAGAGATCATTTGAAAAGATCGCGCTTAAAATGATTCAGATTGAACGACTACTGAATAATATTGATTGTTGCTACTGATTTCAACGTGTATTGATTGTGGTCAATGAGACATGACTTTATATTTCTTTCCGACTTCATTGTGTGCAAAATTTGTCAAGTTTTGTTTGATTTTGAAATCCCGATTGTATTGCCGAAGTTTGAATGATGATCTCAATAATCACCAACAAGCCCATTTTATATTTTCTTGTTGAGTTATCTTTTTTCATTTACCGAGAATGTATGAAAAGAAAAATGTTATCGCGTTGGCTGTTTGAAGAGCTGATAGACCAAGGGTGAGATATTCATACAACGTTTGCTGCCTGAAATCAAACAAATTCATTCCGACTGTTGATGTTTTATAGAAAATAGTATTATTTAAGATGGATTTGATGTAACAGACGAAGCCCGTATCCAGACATTTAACCCAGGCAGGTACCCCTAGGACTACCGCCCCTACAATGAAGCTCACACAAAACTGTATACCTCCGTAAGATAGACCTAACTACCCCTTAGGAAACTACTAGAAAGAGATTGTCCTTTTGGTAATAACGAGAGGTAATGGTCCGGCTGTCATTGTCCCAGGAATGTTTGTCCTAAAGTGTAGTTTCTTGGTGGATAGTTACCAAGTGGCAGTGTGGCACCTTTCCATTGATGGAGTATACTCCTAGCATCATCATCATCTTATTCACCCTCCGCTATTTCGGAGATCAGTGATCCCATGGGCCGCAAAGACATATAACTAAACTGGTCACAGGAGCACAAGAGTGAAGCTATAGCATATACCATTACTACGGAGTCGTATCGGACGTCGGGGGGGGGGGGGGGGGGGGATGAAACAATAATTATGTGTAATGATAAGAAAGGATCATCTTTCTTTTTCTTTTTCAAAAGATATTTTAAATTCTAACAGAATGATCAAAACATTCGTCGAAATCAAACTACATAGAATGTTATCGATATCACAGACAGCCAGCCCCTGAAAA
The DNA here is from genome assembly GCA_003118195.1 of Hemicentrotus pulcherrimus. Classification (NCBI taxonomy): domain Eukaryota; kingdom Metazoa; phylum Echinodermata; class Echinoidea; order Camarodonta; family Strongylocentrotidae; genus Hemicentrotus; species Hemicentrotus pulcherrimus. The sequence goes on along the minus strand of BEXV01000297.1, from coordinate 114,704 downwards.
CATAAAGCATATTATTTAGGAATAAGTATTATCGAAGGTGATTGATTGTGATTAAAAAGTTGGTCAAATTATTGTTGCTTTTGTTATTGATTATGATGACGCTGATGATAAGTGTGATATCAAATTGCAGAACAGACTGAACTGAAAGTCCGACTATCGCCGTCCAAAGAAGCGCGGCAAACAGGGAAGTAAAGACGATGGAAAATACCTGGTACTACATGACACGCTAAATATAACCTGTTTATGCTTGAAATAACCATGGAGATAGACATTCCGCAAATTATTTTACGCTTGCCGCCCTGATTGTTTGTTAATTTTCAAAAGAAAAAAAATTGTATTGTTTAATTATTCATTCATTTTTGGCAACGAGCGAGATTATTGAGCAGTGATTCCTGCAGATTTACACGCAGATGGACACAAGTACACCTTTCACTTCGAAAAGTGTTTGAATCTTTTCGAATTCACTCGTATATTGTGCTCCAATAACGTTGCGGACCAATGTTCTATAGTAAATATTCTGTATATTTCAACAATTACCTTTGAAGTATTGCACGCCTGGCTGGTACGTTTGATGTTGTCAGACTTGTTCGGGGTCATGTGGGGTCGTTCACAATGACCACCCTTGGTTCCCTCAGTGACCGAGCTTTGGAGACCGGGAGAGTTGTCATCTTACTTGATGTGGGGGTAAATGAGGTTCACTTTTACATAGGGGTGTGAAGGGGAGGGGTAGCAGGAGGGGGGGGGGGGGGCTCATGGGCAGACTGTTCTGGTGATGCTGGTTCCCTCAGTGACCGAGCTTTGGAGACCGGGAAAGTTGTCATCTTACTTGATGTGGGGTAAATGAGGTTCACTTTTACATAGGGGTGTGAAGGGGAGGAGTAGCAGGAAAAGTGGGAGGGGGGAGTCATGGGCAGGCTGTTTTGGTGTTGCTGGTTGGCTTTGAGTGATACCGAACTTTGGAGACCGGGGTAGTTGTCATCTTGATTTGAGGTAAATGGGGTTCATTTTGGCATAGGGGTGTGAAGGGGAGGGAAAGTGGAAGGTGGAGAAAAGGAAAAGAAGGGGAGTAGGGGTCACGTCTATGATATTTTGAGTTGTACCGTATGAGTTTTGAGGATAGCCTATACAGCCCATCGTGGCAGTTGTGATCTTGGTCGTTGGGGTGACGAAGTTTAGTTTAATAATGGAAAGACGGGAATGTGGCAGGGGAGGAACGGTTGAAATACCAGAAGGAGATAATGTTAAATGGAGGTGTAATAGGTGTAAGGCGTGGAGCATATCCTCCCTTCCCTCTAAAAGATGATAAGAAAACCATAGAATTTCTTACATTCAAGCAAATTTTGTACGAAGTTGTCCATGATAGTAAATTAGTTTTCGTTTTCGTCGGTAGGTTGATGAAAATTCGTTGGTAATATACATCCTTTCATCGACTTGGCCTAGACGATTTACTTTGCAACTATTTCATTACGATCCAAGACATGGTTTCCAAATATATATATTTTGTCTATTAGATTAGTTGAATTCAAATAGACAGTCCGCTTAGTCATGTTGATATCTTTATTATATAGGCATAAGTTTAAGAATTAATTACTTTAGCTAGCTAGTACCAATAAAGCGACTTTGATATACATGTATATGTACTATATATAAAGATATAAAAATAACTAGTATGAGTGGGTATATAGGCTAATTACAGTTTCGGTTGGTAGGAAATTTGGGTTATTAAAGAAACAATCATCTAGTCAATAATCCTCTCTTCAGCTTTCATCCTCCATTTCAGCATTTCCCTTTCAGTTTTCCCTTTGTCGTGTATTCTCATTGCTGTGTTCGTTGGTTGCGGTAGTGGTGACGGTGGTATTGATGGATATTAAGGAGGAGGCTAGGAGACCCACAAACCTAATTATTGTCCCACCCCATCCTATACCATGCAGACGTCCTATCATTCACCCTTTGAACTGACTCGACGGGGCGGTCGATCCCCTCTCGAAGCACCTGTTTCTAACCCATCCTACTCGCGTGGCAGATTGGAAGCGACGCGCTCGCATACTTGCCGTCATATCCCGTACATGACCGAGCAACTATTTGCACTTTCTTTCACCGCTCGGTCGTTGAGGTCTGACCCAAACTTGGTCACTTTCTTAACCCATTTACTCTCTATCCAGTATGAATACATCCATTGTAGGTGGCGCTACCAAGAGCAGATCAAACCGTCTCCCACCACACCATCATCATTACTATGATTATCAGCACATTTATCGTCTCTATGATCACGGTCTCCATGGTTACCATGTATTCTTCCTCAACGCCCTGCATCGAGTCTTGATGCTTATCTGGTATTATGATAGGGAACACAGTCTTTTAATATTACCAGGGGTTGCAATTTTAGCATTGCCATATAACCATAAGGTATAAAAATCAAGCAGTCAAACGAATCATTTGAATATTGCAGGCTTTATGCATATTTTACCTTATTACCGTCCTTGTATGTTTTTGATATCGTATCTAATTGATGTTCATATAAAAAAGAGTAGCCTAATGTTTGTATTCTTGTATTTGCCCTGATTTGTCTAGAGGCGATCCTGAGACTGCCCGTCACCCCTCTGCAACTCAAGCAGCCCCCCCGACCATCAGCCCCTGCCGCCCTCCCCTCCCCTGAGAACGGTGTTTACTTCCTTTCTACACGTGTAATTTGTACCTGTCACCATCACGTGTTCTAAGATTCGGTTTTGATATTGCGATGATGATTTACCTCCGAGAATTTGTGGTTATCGAAAGCAAGCAAACATATTTCGAGCAAGTAGATTATGGTTTATTCATCAAAAGTAACCATGATGAAGTGCGGGATAGCACGGACAAACGAGAAAAATAATACTCGAGGGCGGCTTGGAAAATATGAAGTTCAAAACGTTTTAAGAGGTGATTCAATATCTTTATTTACTGTTGAATTAAGAGTCAATAGTTATCTTTTGAATGTGCATAATACACCGTTTTGATATAAGATAATTTAATTTAATCATCAAATATCATAATATCAAACGTGAATTTGTTAATTCTTGAACTGAAACAAAAAATTGATTTGAAAATGTGGAAGTTCATGGTTGGCGATTGAACGAATTTGAGAACAAATATACGAAGGGCCCCCCCCCCCCCATCTAGGGGCGTCGATCCCTTTTCAGAAATAAGGGGTAACACATTAAATAAAAGCTTTAACTCTAGTGTCTCAAAGGTTCATATCTAATTAAGACTAATGGGAGAGAGAGAGAGAGAGAGAGAAAGGGAGAGTGGACCCTTCCCCTTTCATGATCGATAACCTCATCTTTCTTTCATTATTAACGATTAATTAATTACAAATCATAGATAATTGTACAAGATATCCTCCATGCAAGCTCTTCGCCTAATATAGATATACTTCTACATTCACATGTCACTCACTCCCAAATACACAATGACACAAGCCCCATGCTGAGGAGAACACCTCTCCTATTCCACTCTCAAGTCTCGTCACATTCACGCAGTTACGACTCCGGCGTTTCGGAAACGGTGAGCGTACACCGAGTCGAAGAAAACATGGTGCAGAATGAGTGATGGAAAGGAAGAGTCTTCTTCCTTCCGATTCGTTGATAAAAATCATATGTAGCCATAATCCCACAGCTTTAGACGGCCTTGCCATGGGTTAGCCCGCCCGTCTCACCGGGCGATGATACCCTTATAGCACCGCTACAGGTGGGCCGCACATGTTGGCCACGATCGGCATTCGTGTGGTTTTCCGAACTGAATTTCTCTCGAGTGTCGCCTACTTCCTAACACCTCAGCATGGCTTAGTATGTATCATTGTTTGAACGCCGATAGCACGTCTGTGGATGCCGAATTTTAAAGAGCTACATGAATACTTTATATATCGGCAATGTGTAGACTTTGGCAATCCATGGAACGACAAATGAATACACTGCACGTCCGCATCCAATGTAACAGACATGACAGTTACCAGTGGGTTTTTTCCAGAGCGTAACAACCCTACACAATTCTTTGCTGACAAATATCAATAATTCTCTGAGAAGCAAGCAAGCGAAAACAATCCAGTTGCTTTTGCTACGGGGTGGGGGTATATAGACACATATAATTTGTTGTATATGTTATTAACTTTGTTCAGTTAAAGAGAAACTCCAGTACTGGTAAAAAAAGAAAATTAATTTTCACAGAATCAAACGAAACTTACACTGATTGTTCAAAATTACAAATGGATAACATGTGCCAAACAATTTTGGAAGAAAATGTATACTGGCTGAGTATTGAGCATAGAAAGACAAGGAAGTCAAGGTAGTACCAACCCCGACACCATGTGTGTTGTCCCATGTATAGCTTTCTGTGTACAGTGCTTGTTACATTACCAAGACTTGGTCAAATTTATTATGATTGTCATGACTCCTGACCCTTGCAGTGCACACCAATACTTACATGCTACATGATCAACTGTTTCTGATCCTTTCCGCACCTTTTCTTTCACAATGCAATCGCATTACCAGTACTAATACTGTTCATACTGTCATGACTGTGCTCACAATGGGTTCACACCGTATACAACACTGTGGACACACTGAAGACATTATTCAAAGTGTGAATTCACTGTGGACGCATTGATCATACTACACATACCGTGTTCACATCTAGTCCACGCTGTGTACAACACTGTGATGCATTTTTAAACTATGTTCACACTGTGTGCGCTGTTATCATACTATACATACCGTGTTCACACCGAGTCCACGTTGTGTACAACACCGTGATGCATTTGTTCACACTATGTTCACACTGTGGATGCTGTGATCATACTACACATACCGTGTTCACACCGAGTTCACGCTGTGTACAACACTGTGATGCTTTTAGCATTCTAATTCATTTGTAGCATTCAAATTAGCACTTTGTGCACTTAAATTGATGGTCAATATACATTTCTCGTTTATTACACACTTTTTATAGCTCATTCCTTTTCTTTCTTTCTTTTGTTTTTTTATGTGTATTTCATCTACATTATTTCATTTTCTTGCATTTTTACACTTGTACTTATTAGATTTATTTGATATTCATCAGCATTTAAGTTTGATTGTTAAGAAGAAAAAAAAAACGACTTGCATCTACGGACCTGATGGTCTCAGTATATTTGTAAATATTCATGTAAGGAAGTTGTTTGTCTTATGTTTCATCATAAATTTATTATAATTTCATCATAATTTTGTTATGGAAGAAGGGTACAATATTGTAACTGGGGTAGGGAGTAGAATCAATTATTTGAACATGATTGATTATTTAGCCATGTCTTAAGCCATCGATCTGCTGGCGGGCAAGTAAACTATGAAACTCTTTAAGAAAAACACAGGGATGTGCTGGGTATAAGAGACGATGTGAATTACTTTTGTAAAATTCCGAGTCTGTAGTAAAAAGGGGCGGTTGAGGGTACCCCCACCTTTCCCGGGTATATGAACATGTTCGTGCAGAAATGCCTTATCCCTTGATTTCGCCCCTTCTATACTTTATGTCTGACTACACCCATCTGCATTGTACTGACAATAAATAAATGGAATAACAGCTTAGACCCCAATGGCAAATCATGCATTTTAACTGCATTATTTAAAAACTGTAAAAGTTTGTTGCAATTTTTCCCCCTAACATTCCTAACTTGAATAAAAAATATTACGAATACGAATGACAGGTGTCAATTTGAATGATAAAAATTACGCTTTGACAAGTCAATATTAATTTGAATGCTAGTTGAGCAGTTTCTAAATTGAATGACAGATCTATGAAACACTTCGACCAAAATCCTTAATTAAGTACAACAACTGGAAAATTGAATGATAATTGGCATGGCAAAGCCGATCTGCGCTAACTTAAATGCAAAATAAATGAATACGAATGACAAACACGCGAATTTGGCCGGGAAATCTATTTACGAGGGGCACATACCCTATGCCCCCGTGCTCCTGGAGCTGCCACTGCCCATGGGGAAAATGTTACCTAAAGAATGGTCGAAGGCTACGCCAGGCATTCTCGAAAGCAATCACCGATTTTTTATAAGTTTCTACGATTTTTCGTGCAATCTTGTTATTACGAATAAGTAGAGATATGAACACCTCATGAAATGAGGGTTTGTTATTTTCAACATCTTTTGAACGTTCCGATGAAATGTATTGAGCTCACGTGTTTCACTCTCCGTTAAGCATCCATTATAAATTCAAATCAAGTCTGATCGCATCAAAATAACATTAATAACACTATATCCCTCATAGACAAAAAGTAGGTTAGGTAATGGGGATTAGTATACTTCTTACATATAGAATTAGTTGCCATGGAAGCAAAGGCATCTCAAATGAATTCGTCCTTCAGTTTTTCATGTTTTATGTTTCAGTCTTTCTTTCAAAGGCTTAAAATGTGTTTGTCGGCTTGGTGGAAAAGGATTTGTGCAGAGATGCATCAAAAATGGCTTAGGCCTTTATGTGGATTAACCATAAAATGGTAAAATTATAGGATATGCGTCATCCATTTCTTCTTTGAATTTGTAATTTTCTTTAAGATTTGAACTTTCGATGTACATTAAAATGCTATTCTATTTTTTCTCTTCTGAATCACATCTTCATATTTGAAGCGGGGGAGGCAAGAAAAAGGTCCCAATTTTCGAAACTCACAAAGGCACATTCTTCTGTGCATGATAGCAGCAAAAGAGTTAACAAAGAAAAAATCCACATGCCCTCAGTATCTTCACATTGTCAGAGAGAAACACGGTTTCAATGCTTTACTACTCTCAGTCTCAATAATCAATGGAGACACCCATATTATAAAACAAAGTGAGGAGATGAGCACATTAATGGCATTTCTTTTTAGGGGATAATTTGTCATCAACGATTCCCTAAACTGGCTCATTTAGGGGGGTGGGTGGGCTCTTAAAAATAAACCTCGAAAAATTTGACACGATCCTTAAGATTTTCGAAAACTTATATATTAGAATTCAGAATCAATAGCACTGGCTTCACGTATTGAAATGCGCCTACTTTGATACTTTCAATAATTTATTACCTAACCTGATTATGAACTGAGGGATAAATAATAGAATATGTTTTTTTTTTCTTTTTCTTTGCCTCATCAGAGGATTTATTAGGTGCCTATATGGTTACATTCAAAGATGTACATAATCACATAAGCATCATTATTGGCATAACAAAGAATTGGATAATAATAATATGATATTAAAATCACTCTTGAGTTGATATCTCGAAAGTCTTTACGACATTATCTTGTTTTGATAAGGAGCTCTGTATTGACGTGTACAATAACGAATAATTCCTTTTTGTGGCGCGAAATCTCTTTTCCTGACGTCCAACATTTAGTTTTCATCTACAAGTCATCGACCTTTTGTCATGATTTGATACTTGAAATTATGAAAGTGATGTGATTAACTTCAATTCAAAGGAAAATTATATATAACGGCAACGTGAAAATGAAGTATGGGCATTTCTAGCCTTTTATTTTACCGTCAGACCCGGAAAAAAAAACACAGTCACGCAGACATTTTAGCGGCGAAAGTTTTTATGAAAATATCCGACTCTGACCACTCTCTGCCCTTGAAGTTCATCTCGAAGATGTATGTGTTGATTATACTTGGTTTTGGCGTAACAAGCCCTATACCGACGCACGACATGTGTAAAGCCCGGGGCGAGACCGGCTCATATCTGATCGTGACTTCGGACATGTCTGGGGAATTACAAGCTCACCTTTTCCAGAGAGAGAAAAAAACCAAAGGGGGTACTTACTTCAAGGTTCATGGATCTGTCTTAACTTACTTGCAAAACACGGGAAGTATCACAGCGTTAGGACCTCGCTGGAAAATCAACAACTTTAAATGTTTGTTTTTTCTTTCCCTTTTTTATCCCTTTTACGGAGAGTAAGTGACCGGAATTACCGTCACCGCGGGATAGAGCGCGTGCGTTAATGGATTAATTCGTTATAGCACATGCCAAGGGGTTAGCACTCGCGAACATTGTACAACGTGGTGGATTTAGAGCTGTAGAAGTCAAGATGACGTTAGAATCTCGAAGTAAAATCAATCTCTGAGATTAAATTGCCTCGATTTGATTGGTAGTGTAGCATCTTGGCTCGATCACATTTGATGACGGGTAAAACCCGAGGAGTTGGTAATTCTATATGTTGCAAGCTAGGGCTGTTGGTTTAATCATGTATCTTCCCATCTCATGATTCGATTTCTATCATAACATCTCCTTTTCTGAATGGTGTAGAGTTTCCGTCTATCGAATGTGAAACCCTATGGGTAGCACACTGATCTCTCTCCATCTCCCTCCACATGAACTCTTGTAGCTTCTAACCTGTGCATTAGCCGATACGCAATCCATTAAGTCCTTTATACGTACAACTTATATGATTAGTTATACCGTCACAGAAATCTGCCCTAAAAGCCTGCTAACTCGACGCTGCCAGCTATGCATTGGCTTAACGCTCAAAATATATCTGGTCCTAATTGTTCATTAAAACGAAAATACACTCTATATATTTTAGTCATAGATTAGACATGCAGGCTTACCATCATTACGACATACATCGCCAGTACCATCTATATAGCAGTCACAGGCCTTTATCGTGTATCATCCTTAAAATGGTTGATACACGTGATATATCTGTCTAACAATGTGTTCATATACAGTTGATATTGATCGACATATTATAATCCGTTTAATATTAAAGCAAAATCAAATTCAATATCCTTATCATAGATAATAATAAAGATTCTACACGATTCTATAACTCCATAAATATTCAACTGGGATAAATTAGGATTCATTTCACGCAAAAAATAAAGTTGTGTTGAATTACATAATTCATTTGCGTTGAATAACATAAGTCAGTTGCGTTGAATAACATAATTCAGTTGCGTTGAATAACATAATTCAAAGAGAGTTATCGACAGTAGATGTTAAACTACCCGTCGGTATTTTTCTGTATCGGCCTCTTATGTTATTTCCACAATGGAACAATGAAACAATGCGATAATTAACGTTATCTGATCACTAAAACTCGTTTCAAGATTCACCATGGTCACTTTAGAAGATTTATGTTAGTGTTGGTACCATATTCATGCAAATTGCGTATACTATTGAACGTTTTTGACTATTTTACAGATATAAACATAATATTGACATGTTCATGTACTCTTCAAGGGCACCACTTTATTGTTTGGTCAGTTGACTTTCAACAAAATGTCAGGAGTAAACAAAGTGTTCAAAACGTGCTATCCCAGGCATTAATGGTCGGCGTTTATACACGTACTTCTAGGAAACTGCGCATGACCAGATTATGTCTTGAATTGAACGGAATCTGATAGCCCAAGGGCTCCGGCAAGGTGTGACAACAAGATCATCTCAAGATCAGCCGCCATCTTGAACACATATCTTCAGCAACCATAGAAGAGAGCCCATAGGTGATGCTTTGGCGGAAGACGTGGAGAAGTAGTAAACAAAATTCGTGTATTTCAGAAATTCTCAACACATGTATGCATTCCTTGTGGTATAGTATTGAGATTAACGTGACGATCGAGGCCGTTGTATATAGAGTGATCTTATTCATCTTATGTTGTTCGTGGAGGAAATGGGGGTCTCATTATACTAGCAAATATTGACTTTTCAATGTTACTCAACCAATGCCATGAGGAGACCAATGATGCACATTAAGTTGACCTCTCGATGTGTTTCCTTCCTTATGAACCTACAGTAATGCATTATGGAAATTGGAAGGCTTTAATATAAAAACGCCCCTATATACACAGTGGAAGCCGTGTATGTGGATACAGTAATAATATTATGATCAGGACTTCCACAGTATGGACGTAGTGTGAACAAATGCATCACAGTGTTGTACACAGCGTGAACTCGGTGTCAACACGGTATGTGTAGTATTATCACAACATCCACAGTGTGAACATAGTGTGAACAAATGCATCACGGTGTTGTACACAACGTGGACTCGGTGTGAACACGGTATGTGTAGTATGATCACAGCGTCCACAGTGTGAACATAGTGTAAAAATGCATCACAGTGTTGTACACAGCGTGGACTCGATGTGAACACGGTATGTATAGTATGATCACAGCGTCCACAGTGTGAACATAGTTTAAAAATGCATCACAGTGTTGTACACAGCGTGGACTCGATGTGAACACGGTATGTGTAGTATGATCAGTGCGTCCACAGTGAATTCACATTTTGAATAATGTCTTCAGTGTGTCCACAGTGATGTATACGGCGTGAACCCATTGTGAGCACAGTATGAACAGTGTTTGTGTTCGTAGCGTTTATTGTGTTCACATGTTTTATAATCACATCTGTGTTCACACTCTATGCATAGTACGTGACACCCATTTACTAAACACCAAGTATGGAAGAATAAGGAATACTTTGAAATGCTGCTCATGGTTGAGTCTCTGATCAGGTGATATACTAGCGAGGTGAATAAAATGTTACATTTCACATGATTACACTGCTTTGTAAGGCCGTTCACCTTTTATGAAGAAGAAGAACAAAATACACATCAGTCAAGTAAAATGTATAGAGCCCATGTGCATTGGTCTTTTAGGGTCATTCAGTTTGTCCATACTTGCGAGGTCAGTGACCTACAGTACATAGCTTTATGTTTGATCCTGTCATTTGTCTATTTTCTTACCCTGTACGTGAGATTGGCCCACAAAAGTTCATGATTTCTCAGAATTTAATTTTTCTTTCCTTGTTAGGTTAATAACTCGCACTTAAAATCAGTAAAATGGTACATATTGCCAAGAACACAAGGTATTGCAAAATAGTTCTTGGCGTTTTGAGTTTTTCTAATAGATAAAAGCGGAATTCGGTAGAAGGAACGCTGTTTAATACATAATTGTTTTAGTATCCTATTTTTAAAAATTACAGAGAACTTTCCTAAGTTTCCATTATCTTTTGAAAGAAAGTGAAAAGTACTGAAAATATGATTCACATCCATATTTATGAAAATCAAAGTCAAACTTGAAATAAATGTGATTCAACGAGATCAGGAAAAAGAAATGTTACATGATATAGCCTTTTAAATTTTTGCGCATGTAAGTGATATATCCTTAAAGCTAATCTTGAGCTCGGGTATGGGAGTCGTATGACGAAAGAACATGGGTATAATTCACTCTGGATTGTTTATTCTGCAGTATAGATTAATTGTTTGAATCAGTTGAATAAAAACAAACTCACTAAAACTTGCCAGAAATCATCTTCAATAAAAACCACAACTCTCATTCGCACAAATAGTGACCCGTGTTAGGGAATATGGCGTCGAGCCTACTTAACTTGATTACTTTATTTTTCTATGCTCATTACTCAGCCCCTATACATATTTTACCAAAATCGTTTGGCACATGTCATTTTTTTTCTAATCTTAAACATTCGGTGTAAATTTGGTTGGATTCTGTGGGAATGTATTTGCTATATATATTATTACCAGAACTTGAGCTTCTCTTTAACTGCTTAAGTACTAAGGACCTGCGTGCAACGATTGGCAATCACTCTCGATGGTCGTCAGTTAGAATACCAACAAGATTGTCGACACTATCACTCTCTCTGATCAACGACGATTAGGACTTCCCCCTCGGCATACACTTTGATCTCAGCGATGACATTTGACCTTATCACGTGACCGATGACGTATCAGAGGTCAAATGCACCTGCCGCGAGGTCCATACGTTCAGGTTCGTGGGTAAAGAGACACATCCATTGATGTAGCCTAGTTGACTCGTGAATAGAATTCAACCATGTCAACTCTTAGCTGTAAAACAATATACGCTTCGCTATGTAGAACTACATTACAATTCAATAATTCTTCTAAAAGAATCGAGAACTGGACCAAATTTACGTTCTACTTCATACTTATTTATGAATGTACAGTACTAAGGATTGCATACAATTGTCATATCCTGGCAAATATAATCTTATAAAAAAATTGATGCCAAAAATCAGTAAATACAAGTAAAAATTAAGCTCTTGGATATTTTGTGTGTGGATTATTTCTAAATTGCATTGTGGAAGTTCATGGCAACAGTCATGTTCATTAAAATACAGTACCGTACTTAGTCATTGGGGTCACAGAAAATATAAGCTTTGTTTCCATAATCAGTCAACATAGATTGGAAAGTGCATGGTGCTCATTGTACAAGTGTATAAGAAATATAATGATGTGACCCACTTTTCTATAACATTTTGAGGACTATTTTCCAAAGAGTTCATAAACAAATTGATTATATTTGCAACTTAACCCGTTTACTACATAAGCTGAATATATACACGACCAAACAAGTTCCTGTTTGCAATGCGTTAAGAGACCAGTTCATTCATATAAAAGATATCTCGGATAGATATCCAGAGAGCCATAACTATTCTTTGAATGGCTAGAAGAAAAAAATTCTTCCAGAGAGAGTGACGCTCTAAACAAAAGAAGAGAACTGTTGCCAATTCACAAACAAGCCGCTATCTAAGCTAACACTGGTATTTACCTTGAACTTATATATGTACAAACTAGCCCCCTATGAATATCAGAGCCTGACAGAGAAACTAAAACTGATGCGTACCAGTCCCTCATCGCTCGTAATAAGTTATTCCAGTTTAATGACTACATAATTGTCTTTCATTTATGGATATTTTGTTTGCTAAGCATTCCAGTGATCCCTTGCCTGTTTTAGAAACTACCCATCTTATTATCTGGTTATCATGGGCGTTGTCTTCTGTAAACCTGTACATTTAAATTCAGCAAGGGAGCTAAACCCTGGAGAATACATAGTACATTGCACTACCCCTCTTAATACCAGTAAAGATGAAAGGCTTATCATTGTACAGCAAGACTAATATTACTTTCTTTAACCCTCAAAACACATTTACAATTGTCAAAGATGACTGACACTATGAGTTAGGCAGGGGCAAGGGGGGGGGGGGGGG
>BEXV01000297.1:71167-97223 GCA_003118195.1 Hemicentrotus pulcherrimus | reverse complement strand
GTGTGTAACTCTTAAGATTTCAATGGAGTAATTTTTATGCTTTGAATGGAAGAACTATTTGAAATCATTAATTTGTTGACCAAAAATAATGTGTGGAACACGTGGCGAAAGTACAAACATTTAGACAAAACGCGATCGTTCTTCCATTCCGCGGGAGATTAAAGTCAATTCACAGTCGTCTGGAAAGGTGTGCTGTGTATTGGCGACGTGACACAATGGGAGAGAGAGAGAGAGAGAGAGAGAGAGAGAGAGAGAGAGAGAGAATGAGAGGGGTGGTCTCTCATGACACTAAGTAACCTCGACGTCCAACCTTTGTTAGTGATACCGACCAGATTCAAAAAAGAAATTCCTTTTTCTCTTCTATAGCCTCCCTCTACACAAATACCCAGCATCTTTTCACTCTTCTCTTTTCTTCCTCCAAAAAGAAAGGAAAAACCCCCGCCATACATAATGCAGAAGGACCCAGTAGAACCCAGCCTACTCGGTCGGGCTTCCCGAACGTAAGCCGCTTTCAGAGCTATCGTTATAATGAGTTTTTGAATAGACTGCTATTGCTCTTACAATAAACTTACAATAGTGTTTTGAACTCGATTATAGGCCCCATCGACAGTCGGCGTAACTATACCCAGATATACTATAGAAATACAAACTTAGCTTTCGCATCAATAATGCAAGATCTGTAATACCCCGTCTCGCGCTTATCTTTTTTTTTTATAGCTCACTTGTATCATGCTTATCATCCATACAAGTATGTTACCGTTTTACATTCGTCTGCTTTATAGGTCCTTTTAGCTCGAGCAAAGCTAATATTTACATTATCCTATTCTCACAATAATTGCAACAGGATAAGACTTATTCCACCGCCTTGAAGGAGCCGAACAACAAAAGTCAGAAGGCTATGAGTAATAAAACCTTACAATTACGATAAAAAGTTGGTTTACATAATCCTTTATCGAAATTAAAGCATTGGTATCAAAACATTATTGTGGTGGGAAAATATATCACGAATAAGAAATAGTTTCTTATGCTCTTTCTTCTGCCATATATTTAAGGAAAGAAAAAAATGATAGAAAATCGGTGACATTTTTTATTTTTGTGACGTTTTTAATAATTTTATGGTCATGTAATTCTTTGAAAGAAGGGAAAGTCGATAAAAAAAAATAAGTGGCTGTTTGATGAAACACAAACGAAATGGTATGAATAAGAGAAAAATTTAACAAGAGGAAGACCGCCTAAAAACCAAAAATCACTATATTTTGCTATCTTATCGAGTGAATGAATTCAATACTTACATTTCCATTTGATAATATCTAACTAAAACAGATAACGTGTAGACGAGGAATTACGCACGAGAAAGTGATAGCTAAACTAGAAGAAAAAAAGAATGACAAAACTGCTCACTCATCGTGTAAAAAAAAGATCGATGTTCTGCATTTTTTCATTTAAAATTCTTTGAGCTTAATACTGGACAGCCCTTTAAATGAAGAAAAAAAAAAACCCTTAAAAATCTATACAAATACCACAAATAAAGTCTTTCCCCCTATTTATATTATAACCTAGCTTTTGTTCTACCCCCATGTTTCCAGGGACCGGTCTTTTCTTTACCCCCTTCTTGTCGCCTCAATTACCCCTAGTGGGGTTGAATCAAGGGGGAGGGGCATGGTCTCAATAGCTGTATTGATGCGCACTTAAGCGAGTTATTTTCTTTAATCGACCGATAAGTTTTCTCCTATTTTCTAGCACCTTCTTCAACCTTAAGCCTCATGCCGCCTTCTCCACCGATTATATATTAGAGTTGTTGAGTCTGAAAAAAGATAATGTTTATTGGAAACAAGTGATCTTGTAAAAAATATGATGTTTTCTTTATACCTGTTACATTGAGGGAGTAAATTGATATGGCGTTTTTTTAAATGACTTTTAATCGCCAGGTCAAACATTAAAATCTCTTACGGACATTTCATCCAGGGTTGCCTGTCTCGACTCAGGGGTGAATGGGTATATAGTAGGATTTATTCCTTGAAATTAACCGATAACGGTTTGTGGAGGTCAACTCGTTGTAAATGGTGAAGCTCACCGCGAGAGAGAGAGAGAGAGAGAGAGAGAGAGAGAGAGAGAGTTGGGTATATAATTAAGACAGGTAGTTACATGATCAAACGTCTCCTGATCATAGTTATTGACATCCTTTGAAAGAAAAAAGGTTTATTGGCAAGCCGCGCTCGCACCTTCTTCAAAGAGATCTTTACTCAAAAACACCCTTTAGAAAAATGTTTGTTTATAGCGCCTGTGTGGTTTCTTTACACAACCTACAAATATCATCTAAGTAGATACAAGTAAATAGGGGCATGTCCACATTGTCGCATATAACATGATAGCTAGCTCTCTCTCTCTCTCTGTGCCCAACCTCGTCCCTGCAGCAATCTGTTTGTAAATACAGATATTGGTTGAAAGATGTTTGGTGCAATCGAAAGACATGAGAACGGTGCCCGCCCCGTCTCTTTTCTCATTAATATGAATTCGTGTTTATGTCCACTTGGTAAGGCGACACTTTGAGACTATTGAATGATGCAGATATCATCTCTTTTCTCTCTGCTTTTATTCGTGATCGTCCTTGCCTTTTATTTCTCCCTCTCACACCGACTCGCTCCCTCTTTTCTGACGACAGTCATTGTCTCGGGTCGCCGCAATGTCGTTACTATTATCCCAAACATTCCAAAAGTGACACTTTCGCTAATGATGTGATCTGCTTACTTACAATTACGATATGAATACATTCTTCCCTCGTCTGCCCATGTATGTATCGATTAAAACGATGTGACAATCAGAATCAAAGAAGGATAAACACGACCGTTTATTCGATCTCCAGATGTTACTGCCCTACCCAGGGGCGTTGGTAGAACAGTTTGAAAGGAGTGGGTGTCGGAGTTATCAACAGAGACGGGCAAAACCTTCAAACTTTTCTACAACGAATTAAAAAGAAACTTCATCTGTCACCTTAGACTCTAATGTCGAAAACGTCGATAATTTGTGACATGGTCGTAAATTGTTTTAATTTCCAGAGAAGGGTAGAGATATGACATAAACTTCAGAAAATTATAAAGTTTATTATTTTGTATGCTAATAAACTGATTGTTAATTATGAAAAAAAAATAATGTTATGCATTTTAGAAAACCTCATGTTTCACAAAATTCTGTAGATGTTCATATAAAAACGAAAAATGCAACTTCAACTTTGGTTAACTCTGTCGAATTCCTAGAATCTATACTTGGTGATAATCTGTCATTTAAGGAACACCGTTTCTTTATAAGTAATAAGATGTCAAAACATAGGTATATTATCTAAATTACGTACTACCCTAATACAGAAAAGCACCTGTCTATGCTTAATAATTCTGTATTACTTCCCTATATTTATCATGGTAATATTACTTGGGCAAGTTGTGGTACAACTAGATTTAACCCTATACATATACTACATAGGCCTGACGCATATGTTCGAATTCTCCTTACTTAGCTCCGTCACTCCCAATATTTGCAAAGTTAAACATATTGACAATTTTTGATATTCATACAATCCAAATTGCTATCCTGATGTATTAGGTGAACCATAATTTCTCTTAATAATAATAAATCTTTTTGCGTTTGAATCTGCTGGTCCTCGAATATCAAATTCCCTCCCTTCTGATTTAATTTCCAGTACTAATGTTACTTCGTTTAAAACCAAACTCAAACGTTCAACAATAACTACCTATGCCAAATAAACATGCAATTTCATCTCTCGTCTCTACGTTTTCTTATTTCACCTTTTCATATTTCCCTTTACATGAATGTTTAGTGCTTAATGTTTTTTTTTTAAGTCTAAGTTTGTTTGTATCCCAAGTTTATTCATTATCAAGCCTTGGATTATTATTATTATAATCTTTTTTTTTGGGGGGGGGCACCCTGTTATTTAATAATTGTCATACATCCATGATTTTTATACTGAGTTTGATTTAAAATGGTTTAATAAAAAGAATTGAATTACAAAAATTGGGTACTGTCTAGAAAAGGCCAGATGTTATACTAAATACTATACAGCTGCATGTACAGCTCAAAACGTTGTAAGAAAAAATGTTATATTAAAAGCATTAAACCCCTCCCTTACAATCTCACGGATGATAATCACTGTAACATGTTTTGTGCCCTAATTTATCACGTTTAATTCTCAAGCATTATTCACACATATACTCCTCACAATGAGCTCATATAACAACACTTGAAGGTGTGGTCATTATAATTTATTCAAACGTGTGTGACATTCATGTAGCGGTTTATGTGTGTTGTATAGTTTTGATTTCATCAGCAATTCTAAAGTCAGCTTGTTCTATTGAGATCTTGAGAACTAAACCATATTCACATCTATGTACGAGATATTTTGAACATTAATTTTAAATATTCAGTCATATTTAGGGTTGCGTTTGCAAGTCTTCATTTTGTCAGACCTTTGACATAATATAAGTTAGGGTCAATACTGTAAGAACGTTACAATTTGCCATGTCCAACATCAACGAAATCTGATAGTCGCTTTATTTGTTCTGTTTACTTTTTGCAAGTATCCGATACTTGTCGGTTACTTTGCATAATGTCTAATAAACATTATAATAAGCGACATTAATGTTCATATATTTTATTTTATTTTATACAATCATCATTAGAAAGTTCAAACAGAATCGACTCGACACTCATCAAATTAGAGCTGCCTCATATATCTTAAGCCTTTTTGTATTTGTGGTTATCATGGGTGTTAAATTGTTTACTTATTTATTATTTTTACTCGTTTGTTTACTCGTTTGAGTTTAACATCGCGTGTAATGATAATGTTCGTATCTCCAGGTCGTTATATAGGATTACACTCGTCTCTCACAGATTTCTCCCTCTTAACTCGTGCTATTACATTTACCCAATCTAAACAGTAAATAAAAGAACATTAATCTCGTTACAAACACCTCTCTTTCCTTTCACCGAAATCCCACCTCTACCCGATAAAGAGAGAAAGAAAAGAGCTCTCGACTCGGTCTAGATCTTTTCATTGGTGAGGATTTCGTTTTTTCACCCTTCTTCTTTTCAAACGTAACCATCAGTGGTTTTATTTGTTGTTTCTCTTTCTGAAAAGGCAGTGAAGTCCCCGGAATCTTGCCTAATTCCTGAGCTATTGAGGGAGATTCTTCCAACCGGTCTTAAGTCCTACGCTCTGGACACTCAAAAGATTGGTGGACAATACTCCGATTCTACAGGAATTACTTTTCAATTGTCTCTTTGATGTCAGCCGATGGACAACAGACGAACTGAGACCAAGTGTGTTTTAAAAAGCTTCTTATAGTATCACAGTCTTTAGAATTTAGGCTTAAGTGTACCAATAGCCTTTTGGATGCTTCTTCAGCTTGGAGTAAGCCATCGTCTAGCAAGGTGTAATGTAGTCATTGTAAATTGGTTAACACAAGGGGGATAATTCTTGTTGAGAGGGGGGCTTTTCATGCCCTTTCCAGTGGGTAGGGGGGAGGAGGGATTAGAAAAGGATAGTTTGCCTTTTGCACGCCTTCCGTTGGCTTTTTCAAAGGGATGCAAATAGATGAGATTATGGTGAACTTGCTTATCAATTAGGGTTGGCAAAGCAAAGGGGCGGACGCACTTGAACACATGATACTTTAGTACTCAACCGTGTGAACTATTGATGTGATAATGACGTAACAATATGAAAGCATGTGTTACCATGGTTTCACTCCATGAGCGTGATGAGGTGAAAACTCATCATCTTCTAAATAACATTCATTATCGTGTTTTTAGTAGCTGATGATTCCCATCTACTGATTGACTGTTTGCATTTTCTTTTCTACTTTAACAAAGCAACCAAACCAACAAGTAAACGAAAATAATAAATGAATAACGAACCATCAAGCATTATGCTAAATTGTATAATCTATTCAACAATTTGAAGAGGAAGTTGTGCAGTTTGTATATCCTGTGGTGGTAAAAATACACGCACAACATGACGACTAGAATTGAAAATATTGATCTAGTACATTATGCAATATGTTATAGTTTCATACAATAAGTTTAATACTGTGCTTCTCTGCAATAAAATGGTTGACTGTCTTCAGAAATAGATCACAAAAGAGAAGAACTAAGTTTAATGAAAGTCTTTAAAAAATAAGAAGTTAATACTCGTGAGACAATAAATTGAGAAACTGTAAATGATGCAAAAAATTTGAATTTGTTTTAAATCAATCTTACATTAATGTGCTGTTTCGCAAACAAGAAATTATCTTTGCTGTCCATTCTTCTTTATTCTAAAAGCTTTCTGTTCGTCTTTAAATGAAATATGGCTTCTCATATGAATCACCATTAATGTTTAGATAGATAAAACTACTATGCCAGTCATATACCAGCAGATCACCTCTACCTTTCCATGCATTTCTTCATCTGGATTACATTACAAACATGTAGAAATGTAGAAGTCAAAATATTTCTACAAACTGACGGTGGTCTTCTGCGATTCACACAATAATGTGGCGCCAAATGTTTTCAAAATAAGTGATAAGGTAATAAGAGACTCGTATTTGACTCTTTTGTGTTGTTGTTTGAGCACACATTCATGTAAGGATTAGCCATGCACTGTTGTCATAATGTTATACATATCATACGGGTTATTCATTAATAGTCATGCACACTTATATTCTATTGCAGCATAAACGTGACAGAATTTGTGAATGTAATGTCGAGTCTACATGTTATGTCTTGATGCTAATTTGCACAAAATGTGGCCTATATTTCTTGTGTTTGGTACTTTATTCATTCATTTAGCTGTACTCCTATTATTATGATTGCACATAACGACTAAAACTAGCTGATGGGGTAGGGGTTAGCCATCTCTTTCCCCAAACTACGATGGTTGTCGCTGCGCATGCGAAGCTCACGCACTTGAAATGCTTCGCGTCCGCGTGCAGTCGCTACTTGGAATACGCGCTGTGTTCTTCTCCGTGGTTTATTGGCTATGTAATGACCCGTCACGGAGTATCTCTTCACAAGTCAATACCTTCTTTTGTAGAACTTGGTTAATCTAATTTTCCTCTCTACCTCTTTCGCCCGAGGAGCCGGATCGATACTTGTGGTAGGTGGTCATACAATACCTAAAGAAAAGGCTACACGTCCTCTGGTATCTTCCTTCTAACGCCCCATTGCTGAATAGAAAGCGAAAGAGAAAAGAAGATGCGGCAAGTAGACGGACAGACCGATAGAGAGAGAGAGAGAGAGAGAGAAAGAGAGGGGGGGGTCAGTGAAGAAGCTTGGTCGTAGAAGGATCATAGATAATGGATTAGGAACGGTCTTGACTAGACCTGGACTCAGTTTCCAAGAAACAAAAGAAATCGGCGAGAGATGAAAGAGGAATTCCTTGGGTATGTCCTTCGGAAACCTATAGCCGTCTACATACGTTGACAGAATAAAATAGACCGAAGGCTACGGTTTATATAGATCTCAAGTATTGAGTAACATGTTCAATTATTTTCAAGGGAAAACGTTTTCACCTGTGTTCTCCGCCCATGATAGATGATTATGATTTGATATCTAATTTGTCTTAACGTTCACAATACAATGAGAACGGTCGTTAAACTTACGCGAGTCTGACACGACCAAAGAATCATTTACAGCTCATCTTATAAGCAATCTCAATACTCTTAGTATGATAAGATAAATCGCTATAAAGTGGGGGAGGGGGTAATATAGATGCTCGAAACAAAACGTTCAAACTTTCCGCGCTTTGTCGTAAAGTCGAGGATGCATTTCTTATATCTTTCTCTTTTTTAGGGGGAGAGTTTAAAAGGTTTAGGTTTCACAAGAAACACATTCTATTAATAATTTATGCTCGGAGTGCAACTAACATCCTATACTGGACAGATAATTATTCACTTATCTCTGCTTCATAATGTAACCATTAGCTTGGCACTTCAGGTGAATGCGCGACAACGTTAACAAGGCACCGTCATATTTTCATACACAAAGTTAAATTTACCCACAATTTATTTCAATAGTTGGTTTGGAAGGGTTGCAATCAGATTTACCCCTTCTCTGTCTTTTGCTACGCCAATGCCCCATCTCTATTATTTGAATTCTTGGCGGACTTCAAAACAAATAATATAACCAATACTCATTCATAAAGTCAAAGCATCAACCGTTAGTACATTGAACATTCGAAAAGCTTAATCTAATGGCCTTCATGTAGATCAAGACATGAAAAGAGAGCTTAAATATATTGTTTGACAAGGGTTAATGACATGAATAAAGTCTCTCTGATCTTATCCGTCTCATTGATTTGAACATTTGATGTAAATTGACTTCAATTTTACAATTGAATTATTTGATCAGGATGAAAGTGAATAATAAACACGTTCTGATGACTCTTATTCTTTAATTCCCCGTAGTTTTAAAATATAAATTCCTATTTATTTTTGCGATCCCCATAGGAATAATAGGCCAATGTATTTAATTGTATATGTTGGATTAGCCAGATCCTCAATTTCGAGGCGTGTGCGAAGTAATTCTCTTTTAAAAGGGATGAAAAGGAAAACAAAATAATATATTGCACTCTGATCTGTTGGTAACTATTCCTATTTTTTTCCTGCCAAATGTTACGCAGTGAATCAAACGAGAAGGCCGACACAGATGTCATTAAATTTGTTGTTATATAAAATATGGTTATGGTCACCCTGGAACATATCCTCACTTCATTTTTGTGATTTCTTTTTCTAAACATCATTTAAAATAAATTCAGAATTCAAAAAGATATTTTCGCTGAATCTTAATCATATTTAACAAGGTCTTAAAAAACACGTTCGTGTCGAATTTTTAGACAATCGTAAAATATAAAATTGATTGAAATTTTCTTTCTTCGTAGTTGAATGTGTTATGTCTATAATCGCTATTCTCTTTTCACTGCCGACGTAACGAATGGCCTTTTATTAAATGATTCCATGAAAACAATGGAAAGATTTCAATCTAATGCAGAGATAGAATTAATTCAATTTAAACGACAGAATGTTTTTAAATTCTATCAAACTGGCACGCGCCTTACCAGACATGAATAGATAATTATTGTAAAACACTGTCCATGTTCCGGGCTGTTTTACTACAACTAGCCATCGCCGTATGGCAGTCCCGATGGCAGTAAGGAGTAGATAAGATTGTCAGATCAAGGAAATTAATTCGTCTCTGTCCAAAGCATTCTTTGATAACTCTATAGTCTGCCCATCTCCTTTCATCTTCTAAGCTCTTGTTTGAATTAAAACATGGCTGATAATGAGCTCATTTACGGGCTAATTGTGAGAAGTGTGTCCCGATAAGCCGACACGCGCCCTCTGATAAGCATGTCATTTTGGTTCTTCCGTTCCGCTGAGGTCGTCAATCGGAAATACTGGAACTGTCCGTTGATCGGGGTACGCGCGTATACTATAGGCCTTGTCGGTTGACAACAAAACATATTAGACTTTGACAAAACTCTTTACATACAATATGTAAAAACAAACAATCAAATAAACAAAATATTACACGCACGAAAGGATTCAAGATAGGCCAACGTTCTTGAGAAGTTCGATCACCTAAAACTTGCAGAAGAGTGTTTATTTCGTTGATAAATATTCATGATAGCTGCTCTGAGACCCCTCTGAAAACCAGCGAAATCAAGATGTTATTGCTGAGCAGCTAGGGCTATCCAGCCGGAAGTTTTATTTCGTATATATTTCGCTTTGTACGAAAAATGAATATTACTATGTACTATTACTTGTACTACATAATTCTCTGTTTGTACACATTCGTTATGCCCAATGAGTCTTAATCTATGTTCCTTTTCATTATCATGATAATTTACCTCCTTATTTGATTTATACTAGTTCAAGTCAATCAATCAATTCGTTAAAACCATTTATAAGAAAATTTAAGAAATTGATATTAACATCTGAATAAATTGTAATAATTTTTAAAAATACTGCATTTTGGGTGTGTATGGAATATTATGTTATGTTTTTGTTTTGGGTTAGGGGCTATGTTATGATATTTATTATAAAGATATATTTTACAACAATTCTTATTGAGGATATAACAATTATGTCAAACGTGAATTGAATACATTTCATACAGTATATGCTTTGTTTGGTTGGGTGTCTCGACAAAAAACCCATTTGTTTTTTTAAGGCCATCCTAATTCCCATAAAACGGTTTTTTATAAATAATTTGTACTGTATTATACGGATACACACATAATTATATAGCTATATAATCTATTAACCCAACGCAATTTTAATGTATTTGCTGGAGTTGAAATAAACGAGCTGAATTGAATTATAAAATGTGCATGAGCACGGCAGAAAGAATTTGTGTTACATCCTGGTCTCATGGCAGTTTACATATATATATATATATATATATATATATATGTATGTATATATATATATTCCAAGTATCAGTGGCTTGTGACGTTATGGTTTATGTACGGTCATGGTATTTCAGATTGCTCTTCTGTTTCAGTGACTTAGCATTCATATAATTATCATGATTATAGACCACTTTCGTTATGTTCCTTCTTGTGCAGGCGCTCTTTTCCGATAGAACCGGGTAGAGAGATACCGCCTCGGAATAAGCAAACACTGGACATTGAAGCAAAATGGTAGAGTTATAAGCACAGTTATCGCAATGAATCAAAATTCAATAAATATTGAGAAAAAAAAAACGTTACACATATTAACCAATCGAGCTTAATATGATTGATTATTTGGAACTAAGTTTTAACAATTTCTTATTAAATGAACTTGTATATAATGTTATGTAATTATGCTATACAAACACCGATCCAAGTTGTAGAATGTTTTCATAATCAGTTGTAAGGTTCATTTACTCTGTATTCATGATTTTGATGTGTAAATGTTTACGCTAATGTACGCTAAACTGCTTTGTATGATATAAATATGATATGAGTATTCGGAATAAAATCAGGTATCATATTTCAATTTCTTTTGATGTTGATAAAACCCGAATAATTGAAAGAATAAATGAATGATCTTTTAACATCTAAAGAGCTTCTTATATTTAATGATGTTTTGATTTGATTTGATTTGATTTTATTCACCAATATAAAAACATATAAATATCAATAAACATGATAACCTGAGAAAATAACATTGGATGGATCGCCCTGCTCAGCTGCGCCAGTACAGCACAGCTGTTCTACCGAGGGGTCCAGTTTACAATACAAAACGAATGAGAGAAAATGATATATCACAAATTAAATTCTTAACATTTTGGTATTATATAAAAACAACATTGTTTACATAGTATCATGCCCCCACCCACTCAAGAGCAAAACCCAAACCCCCCACCACCCTATTATTTATGGTATTACATTTTTTCTATTTTAAAGGGAGATAGTTTTCAACGTATTTTCATTTAATAACATTATGAATTCATTGTAATTTCGGGATGATTTAAAAGTAAAAGGTAAAAAGTTAAACTGTGATGCCCCACAATATTAACAAATTCTACTACATGATTCTGGAATAATTACCGTCAGTCGAATAAAAAATATATATGATTTGAAATATCATCATTTCACGACTAAGAGCTTTGTGGTTTATCAATTAAAAAGATGGAAAAAAAATACTGTTTCTTTTCAGAACGCCTTTCTTAAAGTTTCAAACCTGCGTATTGATATTAGATTCGGAGAGTGTGCCTCTTATTGAAAGTACAGGTGCAAATCAGTTCTTATAGTTGATAAGTGATAATACCTAACCCCACTCCGGTACTATTCAATAATCTGTGTCAGTTTCACCGATAACTACTTAAACACAACTACGTGTACTCCGAATCTTTTAGAAATATAAAATATATTTCCTGTCCATTTCTTTGGTTGCGACTGACTGTAACTGTTGAGTGGCTGATCCTATTAAACATATCTCCCAACTCTTTTGTTTACAAATTTGCGATCATTGACACCGATACAAGCTTGCTCTTTTTCGGATCAATAACCTCGGCTTTCAAGCGGGCCAAGTTTGTTCCTCTCTTAGAAACCACCAATCGACTTGTATTGGTAAGGGCGATCTGGTTCAGACTGATGTGGAAAGAAGACGGTAGCAGATTGGGGAGGCCATTTAAAATAGACACGGATGTTCCGTGTAACATTTCTCCCATCTCTGTCTCTTTTCTCCATCCCTCGCGCGATTAAGAATCGTGCTGGAATATTATCATAAAAAGGTGGAGTTTGGTTGGATTTTGTCGTCTCGCCATTGGTGCATTATCGGCACGTCTAACCAGGGCTTGCAGTGAAGCACAAAGAACAAGCACGCGCCCTGATTGGTCGGCGTTGAAAATGATAGGCAACTATCGTGAGCCGTCGCCGCGCGGAGAGACCTAGCGTCTCGCTCGCTGAACTTTTTGCCCGTAATATGCATTGAGCCACGGCTACCGAGCAAGAGAGAGAGAGAGAGAGAGAAGAAGAGAGGGAATACCAAAAAAAAAAAAAGCACATCGGGTAATATTGTATCTATCGTTGAATTCTTTTGCTATTACTGTGTCGCGACGGCACAGAGAGCACAACTACAGAATACACGCTGTGTGATAATCTCTCGACTTTTTTGACCGTGGCTGTTACACGCTACTGTGCGATACTACTACAAATATTCGTCGAGACCAGAGTTTGCGTGTCTGTCTGAAAGTGAAGATATAATCTTACAGCATCGACCCATCGAACACACACAAATACTAGTCAGCTGATAACACAACACCACATATTTGGTGTCCACTTCTGCTGTTTCAAGTCGCCTTTACGGTTTTCTGTAATTTTATCCTGCTCTGTTTTGTTGGAAGTATACTGCAACACACAGCATGTTTTTATGCTATAAAATTGCACTTTGCCGAAACAGTTCGTCGGATATTTTGTGAATCGTAAAACACTTGAGGAGAAACATATCAAGTTGTTTTGTTTACTTTCAACGTAAGTTTGAGGGAGTTTAAATCGAGGCATTGTATTATTTACATTCTCCCAATATTCATCGAATTTTCATCAATCTGAAGAAATGTTACAGCTGTGAATTGTAAACTGCAGTGTTTTTGATCATATCTGGAACTGAGATTTGTTGGCGTGGAGGGTAAACCCGCAAGCGAGGTCGATATATGAGGAGCCCGAGAGCTACCGGTAAACGCCTGCTAACCTCTCCCTGACAAGTCGCGCTGTAACAAGCGATCACCTGCTGTGCCAATGTCGCCTTATCAAGTGCATCACACATGTTCTTGCTAAACTTGGAACTGAACCTCTGATTTGGAGTCCAGCTTACATACTTGTGGACAAATTCAAGTAGACGTGAAGTGGAATATTGTGGCAGCTCTTTGCTCCACTGACACTACACCGAACCCTTATCACTCTCAGCGGGCTACAGTCGGCGACGAGCGACTCGCCACAGTAGGGTAGTGATCGCAGCGGAGGCGAGTGAGAATCAGCGGCCTTCATGCTTTATCACGCCGATACCAAGCCGCTAATCCAACCTTCACATTACGCCTAAGGGGCGTGAGAAACGCAGCAAGAAATCCCCGGAAAACAACCAACCATATAACCCATTTTTAATATTTTCCATCGTCGTTTGGCGATCTCAGGCGTCATCATTCCTACTCTCGTGGGTATCCGATCCGTTGACGACGGAGCGAGGTGGTCAGCGAAAATGGTCCAAGTTTGTGCGGGCTGTGAACGGCCCATCTTAGATCGTTTCTTGCTCAACGTACTGGATAGACCCTGGCATGTCAAATGTGTCCAGTGCTGTGAATGCAAGGCTAAACTCACCGAAAAATGCTTCTCAAGAGAGGGGAAACTCTTTTGCAAGAATGACTTTTTCAGGTTAGTGCATTTCATTTTTTATTTATGATTAATTTGTAACTTTATTAGAATTCTTAGTGCGTTTCGTCAAACTAGAGTGTAAGCAAATATTTATGTCACTTTTCCTTGTTTTCATAGCCTACCTACTTTCATGTCAACTTAAACTTGTCAAGCCCTTAATTTTATTAATTGGTAAGTCCCTTGGCAACTATTATATGACTTACATTATCGTTAAACCTTTAGCACCGTGTGCAAATATTACTACTAAATGCAGTAATTTTGTTGAGAAATTAAAGAATACTGTTAAGTTTTTGTCAAGGTTTTTTGTCACCTAATGTATTTCAACTATTATAATTTCTTCAACTTTGTTGTATCCCATATGTAATGAAGATCACAGCCCGTTAAAAACCAAACAAGATTTAAAAGTGTGTTTAGGATCTGTTTGTTGTGAGGATCAACACTTTGGACGGTATCTGTGTAATGTTTATGAAAACACACAACACAATTTCACCGTATACCACTGGGATTGAACGTCTGCTGGGGATTGTGTAAAACGAGATAACTTATCAATATTCAACAAATAAAAGAAAGTTAAGGAATACAGACAACGGAAGTGGTACGATCCAAAGACTTCCTGATAACACAAATTTTGTTTAAGGGGAAAAACTAAAAATTAAATAAGGTTTGTAGAACTGGCGAGACATTATTATTAATCAACTATTATGTACTATACCTTTACGAGTACTCCGACGAAATTTTGTTAGAAGTATAGAGAAAGATTCATGAGGATGGCAAGAATTCCCTTTCACTTAGGGCTTTAAGCTTAATCTAAATGATTGAACATCAGACATTAATAATATATTCCTATGATGAATTAGGAGTTGCCATAACAAAGTTTGGTATCGTGTTGGTGTTTTTGAAGTGTCTGGAATCCTAAAGTTAGAAGTCTTACAATTTAAACTATACCTCAATGTACAGTTTATGATTGACGATACATCTTTAAAAAAAGGCTCTTTTAAATAACGTATGACTCCCTTATATATATATATATATATATATATATATACATATACATATATATGTGTGTGTTGTGTGTAAATATTACTGGTTAAAACTTCTCTAAGCTTATTCTGCGGTAAACTATGGAAGCAAGTTGTGGGTGTCCGAACGCTTCAAAATGTGGTCGAAAGCCCCAACTCCTCTCAAACCGCTTTCTTTTCAAAGATTCTTCAACCATTTTTCACCGTTGACTATATTCACTTTTACAAAGAACTAAGTTATGAATAGATCTTTTAGATGAGATGGTGATGGTCGTTTCACTATTGTATCTTGTTCCAAAATATCACGCTGAAGTCATATAAGGAGAACGGATTCCTATTCATCAGCGATTAAAATCAACCCGGAACTTCATTGTTTCAAAGGATGAAGAAAAACTTTAGGAGTACACCACTGCATCATTTGCTTTCCTAGCGATTTATATGGAGTGTAATGTATAGCTTGTGCACAGAGATAAAGAACTTAATCTTGTATTGTAATGACACGAAGAGTCGCTTCTTTTGTTTAACGTAGGCCTTCATTAAACAATATGATTTACAAGACGCGAGACACCCTAATTCTACTTGGTACTGATACATTATTCTTCTTTGGAAGCCCATATTGCAGTTAAGTCAAACAGTTGATCTAGTTTTTCACTTTTTATTGTATATTTACATTTTTAAACAATATGTTTCGAGGGAATTTGTAACTTTTCTGTTGACTTGCAAGTATGTGCATCTATGAGCGTATACTGATTTATTATGTACTGTAAGTTTCTTCAATAAATATTTAACAGAAAGTAAGATCAATTATATGAATAATTCTAGTAAACTTAGAAGTATTAGCTTCCGTTTATTCAAGCTGTCTCATTTCATGACTCATGGGCATTGGGGGTTCCTGATAAAAATGTTGCTTAGAGTTATTGTCATCCGAGATTTAAAACATTTAAAAAGAAAGTTTGATTTTCTTTGTGTCAGGTTCATGACAGGGTTCGTATCATTTTTTTTACTATGATTAGTAAGGGTGTAGTGTACTGCCTTTTACAAATTTGTTTAATTTGGAAGTAATTAAGAAATACATGTTATCTCACACGTAAAATCGTAAAGAGCAAATAAGGAAGCACATTAAATATCAGGATAGTAAATTATACTGTTAATCACAGAAATAGTGATTATAATCATAAGAATCGTGACGGTATTCACTTTGAGAGATTTGAGCTTAAAATCATAGTCGATAATTATTATTTCACAATCGTGAATTGACGGAACCGTAATTTTTCTGAACAATCCAACAAAAACAAATCAATGAAGCCATACCATACCTGTACCTCTGAATACATACAATACATGAAACTGAAGTGCATAGAGTCGTGGTTACTAAATTTAGATTGGTAATTAAATACATGTTTAAAACACATCTCAAATGTATGTCCACAAGCAGTCTGTGTGGCGAAATCACCAAGTGGATAATATATTTTAATAAAGTCATTTGAAAATAAAGGTGATTATCTTTCTGTGAGTGACTGCATTGTATGTAATTATGTTTGCTCGGGGACAAGTGTCAAACGCTTGTTAATGCTCTTGGGGCAACAATTTCAAATTTAAAGCATTTTATTATAGATGATCTAAACTGTAGTGTCAATTATCAATAAATACGTGCTTCTAAAGCAGAGAAGTGTTATGATTAGGTGAGCGATAATCTAATTCCATCGTCAAACTCCAATGAAACGACGCAAATTATACAATATCCTTACAGTCTGCGAGACGTTATGGAACGGTATACTAGATTGAGTATTTTACCCACGGAATGAAAAGAAGCGATCAAATATAAATACATTATGAATTTCAGTTTATCAATCACTGCCATTGAACCTGACCATAATTCGGGGAATACATATTTTAATTCTTAAATTAAGGGTGGGTTTTAAGGTGGGTCATCTCAATAAGGTTGTTTTTAGACTTAATACTAAGTAACATGATATGTTTTCAGTTGCATTTAGACATTTATAATTATAGTACTTTGCTATTAATAACGGAATATACATTTTATGTTATCAAATTATACAATAGAATATATTATTATATTATTAATGATAACATGTGGTATATATTACAATTCATCCTGAATATTCTTCCGGAAAAGAACAGCTTATTTGATTTTTGTGATATAAACAGATATATTGATATATTCTTAGGAGGTATGGACATGAAAAAAAAAAAATAGAGATATTCCGAATATAAATATATACATGCGAGAGGGTTTGTATAGTGTGACATGTAGCCTACACATAGTTAATCATCTGAATATTAGCATCTAGCTAACAACGCAATTAATCAAGCGATATCATCATATCACGATGTTTGGAAGACGGAGTTGGAATTATTTCAGTTTTGACTTCCATAATTACTATGACAGTAAGAACAGAACGTGTCTCGGTATTCGAGCATAATTATATACGTTCCCTTGATTTCGGGAAGGGGGCGGTCATATATAGGCCAAACAGTAAAGAGGAAATTTGTAGGGGCATGCCATTTTTTCTTCTCTGCGTTTGAGAGGAGGGAGACGCGGTGATTGATGGGTCGTCATTTGCTCATTAATTAACTTGCATGCCTTTTCTCAGCCTCCCGACCCAACAGCTGACAGATATGTATCGTCACATGTAGTCAAGTTACTTCTACAAAACTCTTCTTGTATTCGGTCTCAACGGCTTTTCAAAGGAACGCATTTATGTTTATTTATTCTTTATTCCGTTTATAGTTGTCTGTTATTGATGTAATATTCAAAAGCTCATAACCTTTTGTGTTTGTTTTTATGTATGCTCTGTTATCGACAACATTCATAAACTCATAGTGTAAAAAGTAACTATGATATACCCCACCTCCTGTAATTTAAATACTAGTTGTATTTACACTTTATTGATTATCGAAAATGTGGGAGAAAAATGATGTGTGTTTTTAAAGAATATTGCTACATATATTACCAACAAATTGCAATTTTGATAGTCACTTTACCTCACTTATATTATATAAACAATAATGATATGAAATTAAAGAATGCTATTTATCATAATAAAATCACAAACGTACCCGTATTGTTTGGTTTGACCCGTAGCTTATGTGAACGCTCAACGACTAATACTCTTGTATGCATAATTAGTATTTAATTTCATATTATTAAAATCCTGCCTGGAGTATGGAAATTGAATATTTTGCTTTGTTAGTTTTACTCTGGCAAACATGAATCACAGCACACCTAATACCCCCATTTACCGATTGAAATGGAAATTTAAAAGACGCAATTTTCTAGATTCTACCTCTCGCATTAACGGATAGCCCTTCTCTCTTCAACATTCTTACCAGACCTGTATGTTGGAAGTGTTGAGAAACAATTGAAATACTTGTATGTCAAGATCATAATCAGCTCCCTTGGACCTCAGTTATCCATCACATCAATTCAAAGATTATAGGGCATCTTATAACGTGTACAATCAATGCACTTTCTGCTTACTAGGCCCAGGGTAGGTTAACTCTCATATCCCTGCTAGGCCTAAAGCCTAGGTGTAGCTGTGTGCATGCTGAATGTGTTTAGCGGCAAGTATATTCAACATTGCTCAGAGTGTACACGCTCATCTAACGCGAGGGGCGAAGCATCATAAATCACGAGACATAGATCATTATGGTTAAATAAAATACACTACAAAACAGCTACACACTGTACCTCGCAACGCATCACAAGAAATTAAATTAAATTAAAAATCATATTATTTAATCTACAAAGACATAATACTGCACTTAACATATATTCCTTGCTCCGGCTAACCGCTTTCGAATACGGGATTTTCCCCAAAGGCATGAATATTGCACAAAGTAGATGCAATTATAAATCATTTATTATCTTATCAAATAATTGTTTTTCTGCTTTTTATAATGCCTAATACTTATTGATTGATTATCTCAAATTCGTGACACAATATCAGACACTGTCACATAATTTGTCCGATATAATACCCGAATTCTTAATTTTACTATTCGGTCAACTTGATTTGTTCAAGAATCCTAATTTCATGAGTTTCTTGTTCGAACAAATCGATGTGTCTCATCGCTCGTTCCTAATCTTGAAC
Source organism: Hemicentrotus pulcherrimus (assembly GCA_003118195.1). Classification (NCBI taxonomy): domain Eukaryota; kingdom Metazoa; phylum Echinodermata; class Echinoidea; order Camarodonta; family Strongylocentrotidae; genus Hemicentrotus; species Hemicentrotus pulcherrimus. The sequence continues at coordinate 78,186 of BEXV01000297.1, read as the reverse complement.
AGTTCTCGGACTGTTCATTCGTGTGTGTAACCCTATGTACATTTCGCTAATGTAATACATAACTAGTACCTGTAGTAACTGTTACAAGTTTTCCTCAAATACAGTGAAATATAGTGAAACTCATAGCTCATTAACGATAATAATCACAGCAATACTCACTCATCATAAAAAAAATAACTGTTTATTGCAGTGATTCGTTCTCTTGTGTTGAAACTATTTAGTGTTATTTTGCTGACAGCGAGTTGATACTTTCCACATAAAGAGCTTAAGTCACTGACTCCCATTAGTATTCCTATGCTTATTAATGTGTTGACCAATTGTCGCTTCCCAGCCTGGTCGGTTTGCGGACAAATAAACATACATCATTAAATATTTAGTCCTTCTATACCGATCTGTCACCTTTAAATGGATCAATAGACGTATCAACTCTGTCAAAAGCAGCTAAGACGTACCTAGGCTATAGGGCCACTGACGCTAATGATTATAGATGGAAAATTGACTATTGTTAGACCAGGCTATGACCAGACCTCCCACTGATGAGATCCTAGATGATATTTAATGACGTCACGATGGATCAGAAGTTACTATATCTGTATTGCAGTCTTAGAAGTAAATCGTACTAGGCCGATCACATCTTTATACCTTGACTTCCTTGAAGATAATGATGCCAAAATTGGTTACAGATGGTTTCCTTTATATATATTTTTTTCTAAGATCATTTTGACATAACGTCAAACTATATAGCTACAGAATATGGAACATTTATCTCTTTTTTTAAATTATAAACAAATACAAATAGTAAACAAAAAACATGCAGAGTATTCATTTAAAGGAAATGCAATGTTCCATCTTTTTAGTTATGCTCTCTCTCTATATATTTATTCATTCCATACTTTTTAGATAAATGTACATGTTTAATCATGGATAGGTCCATGGTTTAATGCATTGATGTGGTAGTGTTTTTTGGTAGTTGTAGTACATTTCTGGATAACAGCGAGAGAACACGACAGTCATCGCCGTAAACATGTAACCATTTCCCTGTCTTTAATTGAGGCGTGTAATAGATGCATAATAACCAGACTAAAGCGAAAACTATGGTGGTATATGAGGAATAATAGTCACATTTATATTTACTCAGAGTAAACTTCACCAAAGTCAAGTTTAGAAAGAGAATCAATAAGACCCAAGAGGGCAGCTTGTACTTTTTGAGAGGTGAAATATGTTACACTACCATATTCCTGTTGACTTTCTGATAAAGGGTTTTATTTGCTGGGTAGGATTTACAACAATGAGATTATATTTGCACAACAGCAGCATAAAAAAAAAAAAATCATACCGCATGTTTTGCTCTTTCTCTCCCTCCCTCTATTTCTCTGTCTTTCTTTCCTCATTGTCGTATTTGATCAACGAAACGGTTGACGAAACAGGACTATAAATATATATCCCACCGTGGAGTGTTTTGCTCTTCAATTGTGTCATTTTAAGGTCTATATAACGTCCAGGCAATTCTTCTGAAGAGTCAACTGGTAAAGAGGAAAAATTGCCTTTTTAAAAGAAGACAATGTCACATGTGAAGTATTTGTCACCCGCGCATGAAATAGACTTGTATTCTCTTCTGTGAATAGTATCCCGCTTCCACGGGTACACGTTGTTATGGTATGGTTATCATAGGGTTTGCAGTCGCTTTTTGTTCAGGAATTACAAATGTAAATTAAACCTTCTATCCACTGCCTCTCTAAAATACCTTAAAATTTATTTGATTTAAATCAATATGTTTTAAATACTAACAGTGTACAAACACAGTGAGCGTGAAAAGTATTACATTTTGATTTTCACTTTAATTATGGAAGCTATAGAATATAAAAAAACACCAATAATTATAAGCCATGAAGCATACTGTTATAGTATTCTAAATGTATCAGCATAATTCATGATTTAATGTAGGTCTTTGCATAGAAGCTAACTCGCCATACCGACAATACCAATAATTATTAATGATTTAGTATAATTAGTTATTATTCATTGTTTATTACTGTAATCGCAACAGATTATCAATGATTCACTGTATATGTATATGCCTTATCCAGTGCTTTATGATATTAATTCAGAGACGTATATCCGATATAAAGTGTGACATATTGTAAGCTCCCAAGTTCAAATTGTGCAGAGGGAACTTGTTCAATCTGTGTTCAGGCCCTTAATCTCGTCCCCCTGCTCGTAAACGTTGTTTTCATATTGAAAGTTGGGTCAAAGGTTAAACAAGTTCAGGTGTTCCGTCGGCGCTATTGTGTAGGAGGAAAATAGTCTAAAAGGAAGAGAGAGTGAGAGAGAGAGAGAGAGAGAGAGAAAGAAAAGAGGGGGGGGGGGTGTAGTTTGATTGCGCATGCTTTTCTTACATTTTTTTTAAAAATCAGTACACGCAATTGCTCTTTGACATGTTGAAAGATGCGTGTGATGTGTCAAAATATCTCCGAAGGTCTTCATCATAATTTCATGAAATAAAAGAATTTCAGAATATAAAATTAAATAAATTTTGAATGGGAATGAACTTTGTAGTTTGCAAGATATCTGTGAGTTAAATCTTCTCTTCACTTCTGGCTTCTCCCATGGACCTACAGACCTCTGGTGTAAAGTGAAACTGGTCATTGAGTCTCTCGGGGGGAATCCCTGTGGTTCGGTCAAAGGTCATATAACATAGGATAAAATGTGTATTTGAAAGAAAATGCCTTTTTAAGACTTCCCCCAAGTCTCAACGCTCATGTTGCAATTATAGTTTGCTACTATCTGTTATTTCAAATAAAATTATCTTTTTTAATTTGATTTATTTTTCCATGGGTATGATAAAGTCGTCATGAATTAATCGACTATTCGTAAAAGACTTTAAACCCCGCCCACGTCTTTTTAATGTTTCTTACAAACGCTTCTCCACCTCGTTTCCTCTTTTTTCTCTTATTTTCTTTCTATATAATCATTTATCTATCAATGTCTTTTCATCAAATGTTACTTCCACCTCTGTTTTCTTCTTCGATACTAGCGTGATGTATCGTACATTTATCGAGATTCGACCTAACACGGTATCCATCTTTCCATGCTTGTACAGGGTTAAAACAATAGCAATGGATACTATCAATGAAATGCCCAAATCGGATAGTATCAGGGCAGCAAAACAAAAAATCTCTGCCGCGGCATATTCATGTTTACTTCGTATAATGTAAACCAACGAATTAAGAAAATAGGTCTTTCTCTTGCGGGTGTATCTTGAGGTATTGTATAGTATCATCACCGTATTCCCTTAACGTTAAAGTACTGTACGAAGATGTTTGGTGTTTTATTCCTTCTTCAATAATGACATATCATATTCAACTATCATCATGCTTACCTTTCGAGTTGTTTTGCCTGACGACTCTTGTGGCGATATTCTCCATCAACTCATTACACCATTTGCTTCAATGAGACTGTAATGAAAGAAAAGAGTAGTTGTGTTTCCTTGATGGTGACTTTTTAGAGAGCGTTTCGTGAGATTTAAGAGAGAATGGTAGAGAGAAAAAGAGAGTGGTAGAGAGAAAGAGAGACGGATAGAGAGAAAAAGAGAGTGGTAGAGAGAAAGAGAGACGGATAGAGAGAAAAGGAGAGTGGTAAAGAGAAAAGGAGAGTGGTAGAGAGAAAAAGAGAGGGGTAGAGCATAGACCTACTACTCGAAGCAGGTCCATGGGTAGAGAGAAAGCGAGAGAGGTCGAGAGAAAGAGAGACGGATAGAGAAAAGGGAGAGAGATAGAGAGACGGATAGAGAAAAGGGAGAGAGATAGAGAGAAAGAGAGATGGCTAGAGAGAAAGAGAGAGGGGTAGAGAGTAAGGGAGAAATGTCTGACACCAGGATTGGTGTCAGATTTCGTTTTACCGTACGATGACGGGATATCGATGTCATCCCCTGATTCGTAAGAAACCCTTATTTGCTCATGGCCCTTTTTTATTTTAGTCCTTCTTTCTGATTGTCGAGATACTTTCTTCTACCATGTTCTGGCTTTAAACATGGCTTTTTGTTCCTTTGAGAGGTTTGTGAGGACCTGTTGGTTTGTTTTGCCCATCCTGTTTGATTACTCTAAAATGAGTGCACTCCGATTTCACCCTTTTACCGGACAGGTAGTCATCATGTTCGTTAATTATTTGTGCAAGAGAGTGGAGTGCCAAAGGTGCTCTTTAGAAGAAGAAAAAAACATTGATGTTGATACCAAGGTCTTATTTTTTGATTTCCTCCCTTAGACAGAATTTCTTGGAAGATATTTCGTATGAGGAAATGTTATAGTTGTTATAAAAAGTAGCAATATTAACACAGTTAAAGGTTAAAGTTACTAGGTATATGTCTCTTAATCAACAATTGTCAGTCCAATTGATATAATATTGATGTTTATTTTATTCGCTTTAGCACTTCTAGGCTGTGTGTTACTTTGATCAATGATATTAAATTACCAGATTGCCGTCGCAAGAGAAGAGTGATCGGATAACTTATGACACCGCCCTCTACGGGTATAGGTTCGCCCCCATCTTGTCCACACACTTTCACCGCTTCACAAGGAGAAATCAACTGTGTTATTGGCTTCAAATAACGCGAAAATACTATCACAATCAATTCATTCGTTTTAAGGCATGGATCTTGATTTCAGAAGAAAGTCCTTCATTCTTCCTGAACATTTCAAAACCTGGAGAGAATCAACAAAATGAAATAGAACAAAAACATCCCTCACGATTTCCTAAATGATGTCCTCTGTTACCGTGTTTGCATTATATTTGAATTGAAGTAAGTGAGCATTGTAACGTTTAATCCTTGTATCCTTCAGCTACTCATCTTCATTTGAATAAGATCCATTCCAAGTACGTCTCTGACCCCCTCTCCCCTTTTCTTTTTACCTCTCCCGTCTCTCTTTCTTCTAGCAGTGATACATGTCAGTCTCTCTCTTTCACACCACCCATTTCTCGTGTTTCTACACAATGTTTGTATTATGTAAACTACATTTCAATTATATGAGTCATTACATCGCACAACGTTTGTGTTTCAAATCTAGAAGCCAGATAAGTTGAGGTTGGTTAAGCTGTAAAGACGTACATGTAATGTTGAAGTTCCTTAGAATCGTAGACATCAAATTGAGCGATCAATATTGAATTTCTTACTATAGTTTACAGTAATTCGTTGTAATTCGTGTAAATAAATATTGCTGTTATTAGAACACAAGAGATAATCATCCACATAATACATTTACAGTGATTAGTAACACTGCTTACCAGATCAACATAATATCACACGATTGTCACTTATCACAAATGATTGTATAATGTATTATCATCTTCATCATTAGGTTCGTCGATGTGTCCTTCTGTCCACTGATGACACCAAAATAATCTCTAATTTCATCTCTCGTATCATGTGACAATAGTAGCCAATCACATGACCTGAAGCCGTGATTCAAATATCATTCATCATACACTCTTCCCCAGCGCAGCCTATTATATCAGTAGACGCGCTATACTAGCTTAGGATACAAAATATCAAATATAGTCTGCCTCCAAGGCGCAATCACTCGTTCATTTGTATCTAGATTAACGATCACATCTAGGAATCCACGCAGAAGCTCATAGTTATGGGGATATAACACCAGCAATAAATCGAGCTCTTTTAGCTTTTTTTTTCTTTGAATACACTTGATTTTCGAATCTTCGACACGTAAGGAAATCTAAAATGAGAGCAGAAATGACCGTTTTGTTTAAATCCGCTTCGTAATTGTATGCCTAGAGGCATACTTATGAATTCATGAGGCGAGCTAGGAGAGGTATACCCCAAGAATCTTATCTGAACGACGCCGCAGAACAGTGTGCTGATATGTATGGGATAGCTAGCTTCTGTGCCGGGAGCATGTCTTGCAAAATGGTGTAACCTAACAGACCATTCTTATCCAATCTATCTCACCATATCAATCTAGAGATACCATTCTGCTTTGTCTTTGCCAGAGAGGGTTCTCCGCGTTGTCTCTTTCCCACAAATCTGCTCATGCAGCTCGACATAAATCGTATATTTTTTTTAAAGTCTGCACTGAAATAAGCATTCAGGCACAAAATATGAAATAAAAACAATATTGTCAATTTTCAGTTTATATTTTTGGATTAAAAATTGTTGGTAATTAATAAACAAATCTTTCAAATTTTAAAATCAGGAGTCAAAGTTTGGACTGGCTTTTTAAACAATTCTAAAAAAATGAATGAAATAGAAGCAAATTTGCCTTGAAGTTGAACAGTAATCGTTATTTTGATACATGTGTATAGTTTATTCCAGTTAATTCAGATATGATGTTTATTGTAATTATCTTGAAGTTAAACATAATGCAGTCTCGTTGAATGACGAACATCGTTATTTACGATGTGAGTGCCAACGATTTCGTAATTTATATCGTTTGTTGTAACTATTCTTATTCCTTGATAACGAGATCAGCGCGACAATATTAATAGTCAGTAACATTGATTATTATGTAAAGATGTTAGAGTGTGATTATAATGATGATGACATCAAGTTTTGCACAATTATTGTTGAATTGTAGGTTTGTACCGGTTCAAGTAAAGAAATACATGTATTGTGAAATACTCATAATGTACGAATATCAACCAAACTCTATTAGACAATGAAAGAACATTGACTGAGTCGAGTAGTTTCCAACTGTGTTAACTCGTCGTCTACTCATATCATGTCGGGTTTTTGGGTGATCTTACCTGATCTCATTTCTACTTTTTCTGTTTTCATTTCTCGGCTTACTGCATATGACTGAGTAGTGGTGTATTTTGTTGAGTGTTTACTCCTGGTAGGATGTCGCTTATTGTCTGGTAAGCGACTCGATTTGGAGTGTACAATCCCATACAACCCATTCAATGAAAATAACGCTTTGGACTCACTCATCCGTTTGAACTGTTGTTAGTATTTCTGTCCTTGTTTTGATGCCGTGAATGATTCATATCTGAGTACACCCCCCCCCCCCCCC
>BEXV01000297.1:50069-62878 GCA_003118195.1 Hemicentrotus pulcherrimus | reverse complement strand
GGGGGGGGGGGGTAGAAGAGGGACATTCTGCCATGCATTCCAACAGTGCTTCAAATATAATTATGGAGTGGTGTAAATACTCGACCAAAGATTTGCATTGTAGGAAAACAGAATATAGAATTTGGAAAAGTAATTTATCATAATGCATGGAGCCACGCGGCCTCAACTCCTTCCCCATTAATTCCACCATTTCTGTCTAGTTACACCCCTCTTTTGTAAAGTTGATCTCTAGTAGGTCCATGGCAGTACCGGTACTACTATGATGATACGTCGTACACATCAAGCTATGTCCTGTGAATTGATTCGGACAGCATAGACGCTGAGCGGTGACGCGAGGTTTGTCGCGCGAGCCAGCTTCTCAGCGGGAAACTGCAGTGGGTGAACCGACGAGGATGAGGGTAGTAAGAGGCGAATGGGTTCTCTTCTTCCATCACCACCTAAACGAAGCGAGATACATAGAAACCTTTACCGGTAGTTGTCTCTCTATTCACGGGTTATTTCAGTTTTCGTACTCCTATGATACTTTATCATGAACTTTCCAATTTGCACCAAACAAACTCACACTTTGGATTTAAACATTTTTTGCTTGCTTCTTTTGTAATCATAATAATTTGAAACTAAATGTGTACTGTTTTTTTTAAATTTTCTGTAAGCACAAATACCAGCGTGTTTTCGACCTATGTTTTTTTTTTTTTTTAAATTCTACATAGTTTTACTAGGCCTTCCAGAATATGATTTTTTTGTTTTCATTTTTTTTTCTTGGTGTATCTAGATGTTTTAAAAAGATTCTTTTCGACTACATAATTCAAGATTATAAATCTTTTCTACGCTCTGAAATTGTTAATAAGAACGGAAGTGTCACGTACTGTAAATGGAGGGTAGGTTTTAGTTTGTTAATGTTTCACATCAACTGCAAACTACTACACCCAAGTGGAAGGTTTATGGTAAGGGGTCGATGAATACCAGACTAATGATGGCGAGTTGCACTGCGTGTGGCGGGCCGAGTTGATGGCTTCCAGACATTAAATATTACAGTACAAACGAGACATGATTACTAGTAACGCCATGTGAAACAATTGTAGAAAAAGACGTGTTAGGCCTTCAATATTTGTTTTAAGTCTGGAAAGTAAGCGTCGTTAAGTCGATGCATATTATAGCCGATAACAAGTTTATGTTTTTATTTAAACATAATTTGTGTTAAAGGGCTCTTACTAGTCTTAGATGAGATGTCAATATGTATGATGATTCATTTACAGACTTTTAGTTAAAAATTATGCCATGGAGCTTTTTTGTTCTTTTTTAGAGAAATAAAACTATTGCACTCGACATGAACTTATTTCATTTGATCATTCTATTTTAGATAAGCCTACATTTTAACGATGTAACGAATACACAGTACTGACATGACTGGTCTGTTGATAGGCCTATATTCATGATATTCATACATAGGCTCCTCAAGTTATTAATATTGTGTTTAGAAAATAGACAGATTGAAATATTTAGTAAAGGAAGAATATTGAAAAGAGACTGGTCTGTATATACGGAGCTCTACTACCGTTTCTATATAGGCCGTATGGGGAAAGCAGACAATTGGAGCATATCGGATAATGTAATAACATCCTCGTTAACGCTCTGCCTGGGAGACGCGTTCCGTGATTCTATCTCCTCCCAATACTTCTCCGCTTCTTGGAATGTAAATACAAAAGACCTACTACTTCACCAAATTATATCCAGAAATTAGTGCCATTCTATTGCGGGAATGTGGGTCTGGGTGTCCCTGATTTTCATTTAGTATTTCATCTATAAATGACATTGATGCCTTACAAAAGAGACGGGTAAATGGGCGCGCTTTTGCGCTACCGTAATGTGATGAAATTTACTCAAAAGAAGAAGAAAAAAAGAAAAATACAAATGCGTCAGATACTCGTGAAAAGTCGAATTATTTTCTACCATTACATTCAACGGTCTGTCGTCCAAGATGAAGTTATTCTGTGATAAATGAGGGCTATTCACACGCAACCTGACTAAAATGAGAAAATTCTGACAGGTTTTTCAAGTTTTCGAGCAAACATCGACCTACTTAATTCAAGCAGAGAGATGAGCATAATTTGTATGTGACATTATGGAATGAAGGCAGAGGGGAAATATCGAAAACAGGTTGCTTAAACAGAATTCTATAGATTGAAATTGCTTATTTGTCCTCAGGTTGCTAAGAATGCTAAAACAAACCTACATCATCGTGGTAGATATGCAGGGAAAATACGTATACGTGCATGTCTTTCATTACGTTACGATATCATTCTGATCTACAACAATGGAATGATTTTTTTAATAAATTCAGATCAATAATTTTGATATCCTTGTTTGAAAATCTGCAGATCTATATTACATAAGTAAGTCATTGGCAGGCATCTTGTAAACATGACGTTTTTTATGAGACTACATAAATGTTATCCTCGCCACCGTTTGAATCAGCACTGTAACATATAGGTTTATAATGAAAAACAATATAATGAGTATCGTTATAGTATCATTATAAAATCGATACAGAGAGAAAGCAGTAACTTTATATTTGAACTTAACAAAAAATATATATCTTTATTTTAATGCAGGATATTAGTTCATTATTATTTAAATCATTAAGTTGAGCTATGTAGTCCGATTAAGACATTTTACAAGTTGGCTTTTAAGCAAGATAATACATCTCTTTCTTTGAAAGAAAAGAGAAGAAAATAAGGTCTTGACAAGACGATTTCAAGTTTATTTCAACAAAAAAAGAGTGGTACAAGAACCACAGGATCACTGCTACTGACTACTTAGTTCGGTTATCGGATTTCTAAACACACATCTGAATAGACGCGTGGAAGAGATAAAGATTGCTAAAATTCCTCCGTACATGAGTTTTTTTTAGTGTTGTAATGAATAATAAAAAGACATGTACGTTATCCTTGTCTAATCTTCTTCGATTTTTCGTCCGATTCATCAACTGTGCTGGCAGTCAAATATTAAAATGCAAATGATATCCGTGTAGGCTATCCCTTGTTAGACGACTTTGCATGTTTGTGACAATTTCGACGTAGAAACCAACCTTGCGAGATCGAGATGCAAGATCAAAAATCGTTTTGGAACAGAGTTCAATAATACGCTATCATGGAACACGCGTCATCGTACCGTTATCTTCTGTTGTTTGTTCTTTCTTTCTTTCAATCTTCCATATTTCTTTCCTTCTTTCTTTTGATTCAGATTCATCACTGTGGGATAATGATGTGTTTTTCCAATGCTCGAGCTGCCAATCGTTGTGTTTCGTTCGTGATTATTTTGATTAATCTTAGCCTGTCTAATATGTTTTTTGGGTCTTGACATTAAAAATCCCTTGTACATGTATAATGTCAGTATGAGTATTTAGGAGCGATTGATCATGATGATAGAGAAAGTTTGTCGTGAAAAATCTCGATATCTAAAAGTCTAAGCCTATTTTTCTTCCAATATCAAACTATGATTCGCAAAAACGAATCCGCCCGGACATTGATTTTTTCTTACTGATAATGATCTTTATCAATTTCTAGTAATGAGGAGGAGGGGTAGAAGGGGAGGAGGAGGGGAGGAGGAGAAGGGAGGAAGGAGGCGAAGGAGGAGGAGGAGGAAAGGGAGGAGGAGGAAAGGGAGGGGATGTAGTCCGGAAGTATCGATGCGTTGATTGTTTCCGGAGCTTGTCAGCAAACTGCCCAAGGGGAGAAAAATCGACAATCGTGTCTCGACGACTGAAAGACGGGCCTTAGAGAGGAACGCCAAATCTTTACCCAAATCTCTCCCTCTTTTCCTTTCTCTTTCACTTACTCTCTTTCTGTCTTTCTCTCTCTCTTTTTCTCTATCATATCTCTTTCATTTTTCTTTATTTCATTTTAAAAAAAATCTATCCCTGTTTTTATCCGGCTCTTGTCATTTTTCTTTATCCAGAATGTTCTTTCTATTCCTTGTTTACTTTCGCATCATAATATTTTTGCAACCATCTACTTTTCTCTCTTTTTCTCTCTCTCTCTCTCTCTCTCTCTCTCTCTCTTCGTTTCCCTTCATAAGTGACATCATTTTCTTTTCTTTCCTTTACTCGTACATCATAACATTTTCTTTCTAACCGTCTCCATCTCTGAGATCGTTTCTCCGACCCCAAACAACCACATTATCGATCAGTCGCAGTTCTCTCTGTTACTGTTCGTCATAATAGGTATGATCGTGACTTTGCTATGGGGACGGAGATTGAGTGTCGAACCAGGCTGGACAATACCAAAATTCATAGCTTTACTGCAAACACTAGACGGCGGCGTGGTGCGGTCGTTCGGAATCCCGTCTCCAGCCTCTAAAAGAAGAAGAAAGGGGTTCCCTCCTACTTCTCCTTTCCCCCTTTTTTGCCTTTTCTATCTGAAGCGTGCCGCCCGCCCCTTTTTACAGACGCATACACATAAGTTGTCGAAAAGAAAAGAGGCAGAAAAGCTGTAAGAGAAACCAAGTTTACACCGACCTACAAAAAAGATGCCGATCGTCACTTGTAAAGTGCAGCTAAACTCTCGCAAATTCAGTGTTGTTATAGCAACTTTTAAAGTAGGTTAGCACTCGGGAAAAATTGTAAGTAAATGTTGCGCAACAATTTGTTTTCGATGCTTAGAATTAACATTTACGCAAGAATAAACCATTATTTTGTACAAATACTTCACATCATGCATCATGCTACTATTATATTCCTTGGAAACACGTAGACATTTTGGAAGTGTATTTTGAACGAACGTGATATCGACTTATAGTTTTATGGTGACCTTATAACTTCATACCTTGGTAACGTACTTCTTTATTTTGTAGAAATGATGTTTGTTCATTTGAAGAAAACAGAATTGTTTGTCATATATAATTTAAGTTGAAGTATAACGACTACAATTATTTCCTAAGTGTCACCCGTTTGTGCGCCATTCACGGGGACACCTAATATTTGCCTAAATCATTATGTTTTTTGGTTGTATAAGTAAAATATAATTATTGTAAAGTATTACTAGGAATATGCGCAAGATGGCACTATCATTTGTTTTTCATTAAGATAAAGCAAACTAAAGATTGAAAATGAGAAGGAATATTAAGATTTTTTCCCGGTAAATCGGCTGGATAAGGGGGCTAAGCGCGTGTTGTGTAGTAGCCTGGGGCTTTTGACACACTTTCTCCATGTGATATTGGCACCATTTTCAGGCAGCGTTCCTTGGCAGAAAGGATGAAATCCAGTAAAATCAAGAAGAGAAGGGAAAACTATTTCTTTTTATATGTGGGTCCATTGGGAGCAGTTTAGCAGTCATCACCATAGTGTAGCTACAAGCTTTGAGTTGTTCGCTCGGTGATTTGGCCTAGCTACTATGCACAATGACCCAGTCTAGCCGTCTTTGAAGTTGAACTAGACCGCTTGTCTTGACTCTCCTGCTGACCCCTCGGTGCCGACTCCGCACAAATCAAGATATAAAAATGACATATTCTGAGGCGTATTGCTCAATTTACACATGTTTCAAGGTGATAGTCTAAAGAAGAGAGACAGAGAGAGATAGAAAGACGACGGCGAAGAGAGAGAAAGAGAGAGGAGGAAAAATGGGGGTGGGGTGGGGGTGGGTGGAGAGTAAATATGATAGAAAACAAAAAGCATAAAGTAACATACCGGATAAGGTTTGCCAATATGACTCCAAACCCAAAGTTTGGTAAATCTGTGTATAATGGAGTTTAAATCAATATTCAAATCGATTCGAGTCAAATGGATCATGAACAGAATTCTGAACACATGCCATAGATTCTCAGACAACACTGCATGGCACTGCTCAAATAATAATTATTACTTTGCTTTCATTCAGTGTACAAAAAAAAAGTAATTTGTTACAATTTAAAAATGTATGAAAGAAAAAGTGCCAGCATTAATATTTTTTGTTTTCTTTCTTTCTTTTTCATTATAAATGGGTCCTTTCAGTCTGTGCTGTTGGTCAAGAAATAAATAGATTATCAAAATTTGTGTCGAACGAAATGTTAGCTGATTTATCCAGAATATATTAGGATTACATCGTGTGAAATGGGTTTGAGATGAACGGCGACATCATTCCTTCACACCAGGTATATTAACGCTATCCCAGGCTAAATCAACAACATAAATGCACCAATTCATCGTAATAACGCCGCGGTATGGTGGCTGGGAAGAAATAATAAGCAGTGACAAAATACTTCACAGTGAGTGGTTCGAATTGGACCAATTACACCACCGATAGCTCTAGCAGAGATCAGACCTTCATGACCAATTTTAATAGATCACCAAGATAGTAACTTTAGTCTTCCTCTATTTCTGGTCTCCCTACAGATTGGCATACTGAACCCCCTTCAAGAGGTCCATTGAGACGGACAGTGTTTCTAAAGTGATTTGATTCCGTCTTGTTCACGTTTCATGCTGTTTCGCACCGTTTCGTTAGGTTTCACACTGTTTTAACGTTTTGAGAATAATGGGAGGCCGTCTCCTAAGCCGCGACACCCGACATGAGTGCTTTTATTATTCCTCTTTGCCTTCCCCAATAATAGCTACAATAAAGAGTTGTGGTCAGGACTATTAAAATCTCAATATAGTTACCATTGTGAAAAGGATTATAATTTTCTTCCGCTTTCCCCATTTTATCTGTAAAATATTTCTTGTTCGGTTTACTTGATTTCATTTCTGCTTTCGATAGTTTTGAAATGTGTTTGTATTTTTCTTCTGAGGTTGCAATACACGCACTTCTTTGGTTAATGTATTATTCTCCATAGCTCAGATTCATAAATGAAATTGATAGTGGTCCCGATTCATGTGATGCATGGTCAATCTGTGTGTCTGAATCTTCTCCATTACATTTTTAAGCATCTCGGCCGATTTTGTTATCTCCTGTACTGAAATATTTCATAGCATTAATTTTTAAAAGGGTTATTATTCTGCATGACATGACATCACATGATGAGTACCGTGCTATGCATATTTACAGTGGTCGAACGTGGACAAAACATCTTTCCCATCGTTGCATTGCGACTCTAAAGATTTGAACAGGAATGAGATCAAAGATTTAGGCCCGCTATGAATTATCGAATGGGTGGATGTAACTTACACACGGTTGTCGATCATTAATTCATTTACGACCGATTGTGACTCGCCCGCATTCAATTAGCCATCGTGCGTGCTGCAGACAACCATTGATTCGATATGGGGTGAACATACCCGAGGTCGTTGTATCCATTCAGGAGGGCGACCTCCTTCCCGAAGCTATGTTCGTCATGCAACTAAATGCGAAATTAAATTATTAGTGTTTTAATTCAAAGAAAAGCTTTTAAAAAGTGTAGCGGTCTAGTGGATAACGTCACCGGACTGTAGATCACATGGTTCCGGTTCGAGCCCCGTCATGACACTAATGTCCTTGGGCAAGGCATTGATATATATTCGCTATATACTTTTCATCGAGGAGATGTAAATGGCTACCCGGTATTAAGAACTTCTCGAATGCCAAAGCGAAAGTCAATGCTGGGGTAATGATCATGGTAATAATATAGCGCGTATAAACATATTAAACACTATGTAAATTTAACTATTATAATCATAATTTTGTTATTTTTATTCAATGATTTAAATGCACCGGAGGTCCAAGAGTTTCAAGTTATTAAGATATCTCTCTTTGTCATTAGTGTATATAATTTTGATTTTCAACTATTCTTATGTTTCTCCCTTGCCTAGTCCGCTATCCATGTGACCTATTAACCATGTCTCCCCCAATCGATTTGTTACGTAATCATGTAGGTGTCATATCGGGCGACAGTAACATATCCAATCGATGAAAGCTTTAAAAGTGATGCGATTTTAGGCGGTCAGTCTGTGAAGATGAATGAACTGAATGTTTGATGACACGTCTGACAGACTGATATGAAAGCAATGTTTGGAAGGCTGGAATGACGTAGTTCAAGTCAAGGCTCACATACGATCATGTAGGAACGGTAATCTAAACGTTTCCTTAAAGGTTTCCCCTTCTAGTTCAAGGACAATCGCTGAATTAGATATTTTCTTTTTGTTTTCGTTTATTCAGATTATTGCAGATATAAAATGAAATGAAATTTAAGGAAATCAATGAAGAAGGGATGTGCTTATATTAAGCGTGTATACGGCTCCCCTCAGTAAGATGGAGGGTGTAAAACATAATATGTGTGTTGGTAGAGGAGGGGGGGGGGGGGTGGCAAGTGGATACCAAGATGACTCCTAACGGGAAAAGTTTGATTGAATGTCGGCATGTTAATAAAAGGATGAAAGTTTGGAGATGTCTGTTTTTTTTTTAAACAGAAATTATTATTAGAATACGTCAGACCGTGACTCTTATGCTAATGGAAGAATTATTAAGAAAGCAAAACCCCTTAAAACTAACCTAAAATTAACACAATGTTAAGTCAAAAAATTGAATTTGACGAGCACTTAGGAGACGCGAACAAATCAGATAAGACCTCTGATTATGTATTGATACATCACTCTGTGTTGTAGAAGGTGTTAAAGCTTTGCAAGAGCGAAAATATGCTTTTATATTTTCCGCTCGAAGAGAAGAAATATGATAATGAAGTGTGGATGATGGATTCTTTTAAGGCTCTTAAGGATCGGTGTCTCAAACACACTTCGTCGGTATATCCCTTTGGCTTATCATTGACTAACTTAGATTCGTTTTAAAGCAAATTTTTATAATTCCTGGGATTAATAATCCTCACTTAATGGAGAGAGATTTATCCTGAAGTTACATTAGTGAGATATTGCAGGAGAGATATGCATGTTGAGTAGTTCACCATCATCTAAGACATTCGTGTAGATGTGACACTTGCACGTGTACACCATCCATCCTGACATATAGGATTGATTCATGTTTGAAAATACTCTGGAGTTCCAGAGTTCCGCTATTGATAGTGGACAATCTGCTCAATCGCGTCACACTTTTATACCTCATAATAGTTTATTCGTGAATTCAAACATTTTGTTAGATTCTGCGATAACTTTATATTTTCTTGTCATCATTTGTCAACGTATGAATTGTCACTTTGAATGTCAATATAAAGAGACTACTCAATGCAATTTGCAAAAAAATAAATGAAAGACGGTGGTTAGGAGAGGATACGTATCCAAGAACTCGTAGAACTTTGTATTGCGTCAAAGCGAATAGTTGAATTTGAACAAGAGCAGATAAGAACATGGTTTATTAGTCATTCGTCCTGATTTAAATCAGTGTATACATTAATATTGGGATATTGGAAATTTTACATGGATTTACTTCGTAATACTGTGAATTTCATTATACCTCAACATGTCGAGTTCGTTGACTCTGTAGTAGGCGTTCACAGCACTGACAAGAGAAGAAGGTTATACCGTCCTTAACCTTCTCATTTGATTGTTATCAACTGAAGACAGCAACTTTGTTTTTGAAGAGTTAACAATATTTTAGGGGTGACGAAGTCATTAATTTATTTATTGCTTCAACGGCATCAAAGGAAAAGTGGTGCTAAAGAATGCTTTTCAGGTCCATCTTGTCTTATCATCTACCCAACCTTAAAAGGAAATTCAACCTGAATAGACAACTACTCTAAAAGAAAGCAGTAAAACCAGAGAAAAAGACTGGTGAAAGTATTTTGTTGTATAGTAGTCACTATATACGTATGGGTACTTCAAATTTGTTGAATCGGTAATGTCACTGTGACGAAGTGCCGGACTACTTTCCCTTTCGAGATTCAACACACAGACTTATTACATGCCAATTTGATTCGAGAGTGTCTTTTTGAGGATTTTTATTAATATGCTATCAATAATGTATTTTTAGTAGTGCCCCAAAAGACGGTAGGCACCTTGGAGTAAAGGAGAAAATAATTATATTTTTTTACACGACAATTTGGAGAGTTGTACCATGACTGCGTCACAATCCATAGATCATATATTGCTTTTTTTGAGATTCGCATGGATGTAGTGATTTCACATTTAAAACATTCATAACTCCCTTATTGTTGTTCTGATTTATTTCAAACTTTCATCATTCCCTTTCTTTTATTTTTCTGTTTCCATACCAGTGATGTTACTACAAGGGTTGGATTGCCCTTTAATTTGACTCCTCTTCCCCCATTCTGCTCTGCCCCTCCGACTATCCTCCTCCATGTTCTAATAGATGCTGAGACTACCCTGGCAATCTCTCACATGTAAATCCACAGTATGTCACTCATGTTTCATTGGTTACCCACCTAATGTTTGACTGATGCGACAGACCAAGGTCAGGGGTACCTACCTGGCTCTCACACCCGCCGGGCTCCCGGGGCCAACACGGCCAGACAAGGTCGACTCATCCAGCAGCCGCAATCATAGCGAGACAGACTGTCATACATTTCGTTTATTGTTGTTTGTGGCATATACATTTTACGAATGTAAGAATGGTGTTCACTTGGAGAATGTTTGGCATCTATCAGTTAATATTTACCAGATAAAGAAGAAGCTGTGACTCGAGTTCATTTTTCCTAAATCATAACACCATGCTTTCAGTTTCCAACTGACATTGCAATTTCAATGTACTTTTTGGCATAATTTCATCCATGACCCATGATCATGTCGATGTTTATGGGGCGTCAGGATAAAACAATTGCTTGTCTTAAACTATTGACAATAAAAGATATTGACTGGGGGGGGGGGGCGTTTCTCACGTACACTACGAAAAAGGATCAATACAAAACTAGGCCAGTTTCCTTCCAAAAACACTGAACAATTTCTTTTAATGAAAGTGCTTTTCAAACGTTTTAATTTTTGAAGATCCATGCTTGATATAATCAATTCATTTTTAGGTTTAACAATCAATAGTATGTATCACAGTGTTGACCATTAAGTAAGTCCCTATAAAGTTACCTCTAAAGTTTGGATGAGGATATTATATTCTCATAAAAATCTCCACGCTTGCAATTATAACCGTTATTATTCCTGTAATAGTCGTCGTCATTGTTCAAAAATCGAAAAATCTAATTTCCTTCTCTTCGTCACCCGTTTCGTCACCCTGAACGTCAGCAGAAAGGGTGTAGTTCTAAACAGATTAATTCTCTGTATGATCATCTTCATCATCATCATCATTTTCATCATGATGGAAGTAGTGATTCTCATCATCATCACCATCATCTTTTTTGTTCTCACACCATTGTATTCGTTAGCCGCCTCATACAGAGCAGCTGACACGCGACTTATCACATTATCACCACATCTTTTCTCTTTCCTCCTATCTCGAGGGAGAATGTGGAAGTCACAAACATTCTCTCCATGTTTCATTGCACAGGCATGCTAAGCTGAGAGTCTTTCTCCCAGCCGCCATTGATTATGATTTTATCTTAAACACAGAACAGCAGTGATGTTACACACCTTGAAGTTATAACTTTGAAAAGGTGTAGGAATCGTTTTCCAAAGTATGGCGTATTTTTAAAATATGTATTTTCTTCTTCTGACACCGACATAAAGTTAGACATTGATCTAGTGACGAATATGCAATTATAATACATGGGGAAAAGCCACCGGGGGATTTTACATGTACGTCCTATCCGAAGGACGAAAACAATTAAGATGAATGCATCAACCGAGAGACCTAGCGCGCTGACAATGCAGACGCAGTTTCGAACCCATGACCTTGATCTTTTAGTTCTGAGACCGGTACATCAACTGCTGAACCATTGCGCCTTCGATTCGTTAGGTCTTGATGGAGACCTTAGAATGACAACAATGAGCGGGAAGCAAATTGCTACCATTGTTGTACCAAAACTTGATAGCGTCGGAGTGGTATACGTAGCTGCATACACGGACTACATTCCATGGTACATTGTATGAACCTATCTCACTCAGTAGGGGGCGCTGTGGTTGTGACATTCATCAAGAGTAACCTGTTGTCACCTGACGGCTGATTTCAAACCTTCTCTTCTCCTTCAACTGAGTGTCATCAAAGATTATTAAAGGTATCTCTGGTTCTTAAAGGTATATTTGGTCCTCACTAATATTTAAAGGCATCTGGGGTATCCAACTTCTGAAGTATTTCTTTAAATAATTTAAATGTCATCTCTTATCGTCTACAAGTCATTGGTCATCATCGTTTTCTTCAAACTAAAGAAGTGTTTTACTTGTTAGACAGTTCATGTATTATTATGATAGAAGGTTGTCGAAAGACTCGAAACTTCATTATATCTATCACGTGAAAATTTGAAACAGCCTTTCAAGCTCATCTCCAGGCTGTTCATGAGCTATAATTATTGTTTGTCGGTGGAGTGTTTTACTCTGATGAACTTAACCGTCCTGCATTCTAAAAACCACTGGAGTATTTTCACGTCATAACACATTATTGTCGTCCATTAATGCGTGACTCCGATTTGGGCCAAAACAAAACCGAAATGGAGAGAGAACGAGAGCAATATCTTGGGGCCATATAGAGTGTATGTGACACACTTTAATGCTTTAATCTGATAGTTTATGCTCAGTGTACATCTTCACTACCCATTGTAGTGTGGAACCTGAATGATGCATGTTAAAGTCTCAAGGGTCTCCCTCTAGAAACCCACAGCGAAACTTTTCTCATTCTGTCTAAACTAAAAATTCGCGATTTTTTTTGTAGTTCTCTGTCACTCGCATTTTTACGTCTCATTGCCATGAATCGAGATGTCTGTATTTGTTGGATGAATTATTAATACCACGCGCTGCCGTCTGTGACAAGGGTTGTACAGTTCTTATCTGATAGCTTACTCCTTCAAAGCGGTGCTTA
>BEXV01000297.1:33483-49590 GCA_003118195.1 Hemicentrotus pulcherrimus | reverse complement strand
GTAGTAGTGGTAGTAGTAGTAGTAGTAGTAGTAGTAGTAGTAGTAGTAGTAGTATAGGCGGCTTAGTAATAATGGCATTGAAAATAATCACACTGAAACTCATGACAAATCGGATTACAAAGGTCATGGATGATGATGTTATAAACAAGGTTGATAGGAATCACATAAAAGCAAAAAGATGTAATTGTTATGATCCATATATCTGCCTATCTCTTTTGATATATTCCGCTGTATACTTGCTTCTCTGATAACGGTGTATAAATGAGTGCTGTAGGCAGGCTCCTCACCCAGTAGTCCTAGCCACCTGGGTCCCACTACGATGGACGTATTAATAATTTACTCGTTTTCATCGCTGAATAATGCAGAGCGAGAAGGCCTGTTTTATACCCTCGAGTATCCTCTCTTCATCTACCTTCATATGACAGGCTCTACCCACAGATGCCCATGTTGTTCCATGTTGTGACGAGACTGGCAAATATTTGAAGCATTTTTAATGTTCACACCTTCAAAAACATCAGTGGAGAATCATAATGCCGTGAAACATTAAAGAAAGGTCATATTGGATCTTCTTTCATTGTGTGCGAAAAGATCGAGCAGTCGGTATCTGAAATATAAAAAGAAATTGAAGAAATCTGCATTTTCGTATAACGAATACGCAGTCATTAACCTAATGTTTGTTGTCGCCTAATAATGTAAATAAATAGTTGTTAGTCTATATATATATATATATATATCTCATAACTAAATCGAGCAGTAATCTTGTACTGCGTTTGTATACACATTCACTACCCCTTCACCAACAATTTTGAGAAAATGGAAATGATCGCACTACTTTTTCAGTATTCCTCTCTTAAACCTTTTGAGGAAAAGTAGACATTTATATTTAGGAGTAGAATACACAATTATTATAACCTTTCAAGGGGAATTATTTTATCTAAAAGTGCCGAAGGCTTAGATTTGTTTACAATCCACTAATCTGTGAATATATTCGTTAGGCGATATATTTTTCTTATTTGCTGCTGTATTTAAACAGGATTGCCTCTTCGGTTGATAAACTATTTTCAGTGAGAAGAACGAGGGTTAATTACAGGGAAACTGAGGGCGGTACTTCTTAAATGATAAGACATTATATTTTTGTGATTTGTTTAGTTTCATATATTCTTTTTTTTTTATAGATACATATAAAAGGTTGAGATTTAGTTTTTTAGTCCAAAGAGCTGACCGTAGGGATAAAAGGATATGATAAACAGGTATGTCCGTTCGACTGGCTTACAAGCTACTACGTGGGTAACTCTTGATGCAAAAACCAATGTAGGTTAATTGTAAATGGATAAATACTAGTGGTTTTGGTAAGCCTCAAAAATCATTTCTATATTTCGTTACTCGAAAAGATAAGCATAATTATCAAAAGCTTCGACTGTAGCGTTTCTCTTGAGTGGAGAAATAGTTATATAAGAGCTTTTAGAAATGAGTTATAATGCCTATACGTGTTTTTTTTTTTTTTTAACTTTGTGTTAATTGTATACACGTAAGGATTAAAGTGTATCTTTAAAAGCTGAACAGGGTACCTTACTCTTTTCCTCACCCTCTCCTCGTCCTTCTCTCTTACTCTCGTCCTCTCCCTCTTACTTCATTTCTCTCTCTCTCCCTCCCCCTCTCTCTCTCTCCTTACTCTCTCTCTCTCCCTCCCTCTCTCCCTCTCTCTCTCTCTCTCTCTTTCTCTCTTCTACTCCCACCCCTGCCCCACACACTAGAGGAAAGGGGATGCGATTAATGTAGAAGGCGGTATTCGTAAAGAGGCATATTCCCATTTAATAGTCAGAAGTTTTCGTCACTAGTAATCGAAATGATTTCTCTACTTGTTGACCTCTAGGTGATCTTATCATACCTCCATATCCTCAAATATGTCAAAAATATGGAAACAACTGACGGAAGAGGCGGTTTTCATTTATGACAACCCGTTGAATGGGAAAAGGGGAATTAAAAGAAATTGATCTAATGAATAAGAAAGAAAAGGAACAGAAAGAGAGAGAGAGAGAGAGAGAGAGAGAGAGAGAGCTAGCTGGGATAGGATGGGGTAAGAGAGATGGGTGGGAAATGCGAGGTAGAATAATATTTGAACAAACATAGAGAATAAGTGAGAGAACGTAAGAAAGTAAAGACAAAAACATAGTTTAATAGTATAAATAGTGTATAATTAGGTCTACTGATATTATAATTGAAATTATGATGTATTAAATGGGACAAAATCTTGGTATTATGAATGGGAAATGAAAGTGGAAAATAGCAATAGAGAAAGAAAGAGAGATGACGTGAAGAAAATGAGAAAAGGAGATTGGAAGATTGTGTTTCGGTTGTGTTTGATAGGACGTAGTTAAGGCCCTGTAAAAGCAAGCCGCCAAAAGAAGTAGCAAAGCTACAGGGTGCTCGTGGAGTTGATGATGTATAAGTTTCGGATATTTGACCAAGTTTGTTACTGCGGCAAAGACACGATCATATACACCAACTTTTCATCACTTTCTATCGTGTGTCCTCCTCGCAATCGTGATTTCTTTGACCTGTTTTTGGTACTCCCGTCGGACTCCCGATCTTTGATAATGTGATTGATGTTGGAGTGTAGTTGACTGTCTAATGTATTCAAACCAAACAAACTTGTATCATTTTAAAATGAGGTTTACTGAAACAACCTGAGAAAGAGATCCAAATTATGATTTATCCGAAAATAAAACGGTCACGGTAAAGCATTCACTGCTACATTCTATACCTGTGGTATATAATATGAAGGCAAAAAAACAAAGAAAAACAAACAAGTAAGAATAACAAACAAACACACAAATAATAATGATAAACCATCGGGTGATAATCATGCTAATCTTAATAGATTATTTGTGCCTGATCGTTTCATGCAAACATATTATTAGATATCGAATAAGTTCACATATATCAGTTCATGAGGCGACTTTGGGTTTTATATCATTGTTTTTGCACTCCTACGCCGATCAGTGAGGGACATCGTTATTTGTCTTGTAGTACTTGATACATCAACAAAGAGACAATAAATGCAGTTATTCACCGCAACATCCTTAGCCGTAATATGTGGGACTGAAAGCAAACCACTCATCCCTCTGCCTGCACGCTTAATGATATTGCCTACATAGGACTGTTTTTATAGTCCCATTATTAGCTCTATTTGCGTTCTATGGCTCCTACAATTTTCACCCCAACCCACAACGGGGACATTTTATAGTGATTATGCTGCTGAATATTTCATTTAATATTTATGCGTTCTCTTTTTTTTTTCGCGCGTTTTCCCTCTTCCCAACCCACACTCCACCACAGAGGTATCACCATAGTGCATCGACCTCCTATTATAGACGCATCCATCCAGTCACTTTTAGGATACTTTTCCGAATATGTCGTTTGATAGGTCTTAAGAAATCGCATTTATTTAACGAAATGCTATTTACCACGAGAATGTAGAAAGCAAGCGCATCCCATTCAACGAGACGAAACCACGAAGGCTGATATAGGCTAAATCAAAGATAGGGAATGTGAATTTGAAACGAAATAGGAAATTGTCGGAGAGGTGGAAGATGCTTTTTTAAAACAGAAACGGGACCACTCAGTCAGAACGCCGTACGAAGTTTTAGCGCCATCATTTTATTCGATGATTAATTGTGAGAGTGATATCCATTCATCATTCCCTTCATTTCACTCCCCTTAATTGATAAACTGGCATGCAATAACACATAACACGTGACCATTTGATCTGTGTGCCTGAGTACAGTTCAACAATACGTATAATAGAAGTGTTGATGTTGGTAATGGCTCAGCGAGGACGTAGCCATGTTGTCATTTTATTTAAATCGCATTGTTTAATATCAAAACCCGAATCTCATAAATTTTCATCCCCGTTGCACATCGTGTCATCTGAACTGGAAATGAAAACCTAAACTCAGTAGAGCGGAAAGCGTTTCAAGTCAATATAAAACCCATCAAAGGTGAATGTGTTTATACTCCTATAGTTCCAGTAGACTTTATGAAAGCAACAATGTACATGTTTTAGTTTGTAATATCTTAAGTGACCTAGACCTTATGTACAAGGAACTATCCGTGTTTGAGAATTTCTTCATTCATCCCCAATCTTAGGAATATTTGCCTTCATTATGTTTCAGTACTGAAATATGCTTTGCCTGTATGTACCCCACACATGGTATAGTTCAGTCTTTGGTTCTTTTTGATACTGTCTGTCTAGTTCTAAATCTTGTACAATTTCATATTTACCAGAAACAATTTCGTGTTGTTCTCATATACACAGTCAGAAGACCAGAGCTCCCGGATAACGATCACTTCAACAAACCTCCAGGCTCCTGCAATACCGCCCTCTCCAGCCATGACTCCAGCTCACCACCAGAGAGTCCTAGCACAGAGGACATGAGTCTCCTGGAGGCAGAGAATGATGCCATCTCACCATCCCTGGGCGTTACCCCTGCTACTACCCCAGATGACTTAGATCGTGTCAAGGACGCATCCATCATGAATAACAATAATAATAATAGCAACAACAACAATCACGAGGCAGGGCTTGAGAACAGAGAGAATGAGAACACAGCAGGTATCCCTGTGAGTGGGGCTAAGAGAAGAGGACCTAGGACTACCATCAAGGCAAAGCAGTTAGAAACCCTCAAGGCAGCATTCGCAGCCACGCCCAAACCAACACGTCATATCAGAGAACAACTCGCCCAGGAGACAGGACTGAACATGAGAGTTATACAGGTAAGATTAATACTATCATTTCATCCACCTTCTACTTTTCCTTCTCCTCTTTACTCATTTCCTCAAATACTTTTGAAAATACTTGTCGAAAAAAGTATTTTGGACAGTAAGTCACAGTATAGTTAAATCCTTGTTATAAGAACTTTACATCTGGGGTAGATGTTGAAGAAGTCTTGTGCGGGAAGCACCTAAAAACCCGTCACCATCATCAGCATAGAGGCATGGGCTAGAATGACGCCTGACAAAGATTGTCGAGATTGAAAGCTTGTCGAATCAAATATTACCAGGGTACATTGTATATAGCTATTACCTACCAGGTCGAATACCACCTCTCATGACGATGTGTATTTCCATCTGTAGGTCAATAACCGAGAGGATATATTTTTAATA
This sequence comes from Hemicentrotus pulcherrimus, assembly GCA_003118195.1. Lineage (NCBI taxonomy): Eukaryota > Metazoa > Echinodermata > Echinoidea > Camarodonta > Strongylocentrotidae > Hemicentrotus > Hemicentrotus pulcherrimus. The sequence goes on along the minus strand of BEXV01000297.1, from coordinate 44,424 downwards.
AGATTAAAACAACATTATCATGTGTAGAGAAATATTAACTGGGTATCCGTAGCCTACTTTAGAATTGTTGCATGATTCCTACACCTTCCTATCCATTCAGTCATTAAAAGTCGTATATGAGATATATTATGCAGTGAGTAATAGAAAGATCGGGGGAGGCCCGGAAGAGGAATAGATGAAATAGGAAGAAGCGGAAGATACGGGTGTGAGTAAAGCATCGATATTTTAATCAAAATTCTCCTCCTACTGTAGAATATTAGCATTTATATTAATCGATATATCTCATGATTGAACCAGGTTTTCTGTTCTATTTTCTTTCCTCGAACCAAACCGTGAAGGATGAATGCGGTCAAGAATCGGTCACTGGTTGTTTTTTTCCGTCGAAAAAAAGGGAAATGGAAACTGGACCTCAAAACCCGTTAATGTTTGACCAAAACCAATTTATACCAATGAGACCAAATGACCTCAAAACCACTTGAAATCATCTTAAGTGTCCGGCAATTTGTCATCAACGAAATTACATTTTTAAGGATAATAACACAGATAGGAAAATCCCTTGAAAGAGCGGAATGCAAGTTTAATTTACGTTTACCGCTTGTCAGAGCGTGTGAGAGCATTGTCATGAAAGATAACGAATCGGTATAGCACGGGTGGACATTACCCAGTTTTTAAGCGGTGGACGAATTTGGCGCGTAAACAATTAGTCGTGTATCGCGCTCGTCTTGTAACGCAATTCCACTCGACAGGTTGGAAGATTTATCGACGCCATTTTGCTAAGGTGAAATGAAAACAATTGGTCTAAGGCAAGCCTGCGCGCTCTTATGGTAAAAACCCTCGTCTCCCGTTTCAATGACACCAGATCGCTAGCTATCTGTCAAAACCCCCTTGTATCATGTACGGCTGTGAGCTGGGGAGAGTACGGTCGGACGGAGAAACAAGAGACGACCGCGCCAATTCTTCCCGAACGATTTGAGGCATCATGGGTAGACAAAATGGGTGGTAGATGTGTTTTTTGTCTACATATAATATGCAATTTTGATCTCTGCATTTCAATGTCCTTTCATTATAAGAATGATACATGCATGTACGAGAAAAAATATACAGGTAGAATGCGATACTTTTGTAGCCATTTGAACATTAAGGCATTTTATTCTAAATTGTCTTTAAATCGAATGCTTGTTTTCGAATGTGAATTACAGTCAAACATCTCTTACATAAGTATGCGAATATCAGCAGAGAATTTACTGGCATGAATTGCGCATGTTTGAATGATGGGGTCTTTGTTTCATATTTCGTATGATATGTTGACGACCCAACCCGCTCCCACGTTAGTAAAATGTTAATTGTACATACGTTAATTTATTTGAAAAGGGGTAAATAATGGTCTAATGAATATTTTAACTCTGAAAATTTAATAGACGTATATATCGAGAGAGAGAGAGAGAGAGAGAGAGAGAGAGGGGGGGATACAAATGGAGAGAGATAGAGAGAGAAAGAGAGAGAAAGAGAGAGAGAGCGAGAGCTATACAGAGGAAAGTGCTAGAGTAATAGATGGAAAGTGGGAGATGGAGAAACAAGTGGACGATAAAGATATTTTGCAAGAGAAAGAAGAACAATTTTATGCAGAAATGGAAGTAATTCAAATTCAAAATTTTAAATATACCGGAGATACACACTGTGCATAATAAGGGATGTAATTTCCAGTGGGCAAGGCCAGCCACCATGCACCCGCCAAAAAGCTGTTTGGCGCCTTTTATTTTAGCGAAGCAGACGATGATGACGTAACGCTGAATATCCTTATCGGTTTGACACCTTGCGTAGAAAGTACGATCAACTGCTTGGAAGTAAGAGTGAGATGAGACAAAGAGCGAACTCATTAGGCGCTGAATCATCGTGTTCATGATGAGGATGACCGCGCTGGAGGTGGACGAGTGAGGGAAGACGGGGAGTGGGAGAGGGATGTACAGTAACAGAAAGAGAGATGAAGAGGGAGAGAGACAGACAGACAGAGAAGATAATGTACCGAGTAAAGTAAACTTTGAATAGAAGATAGCATATAGTTGAAATAAGCAAATAACACATTAATATACGTTAATAACAAGATTACATGAAAATAATGCAACAAAATTGTAAGTTTGAAAAGTCGAATTCGGGGAGAATAAGAATTCTAGGATGTAGAGAAAGAATGAGAGAAAGAGGGCGAGGGGAGAGAGGGAAAGAAAGAGAGAGAGAGAGGGAGAGAGAGAGAGAGAGAGAGAAAGGGTCGAGTGATATGGGAGTAAGTCAGCCTAATGTACCATGACGCTGTAATGACGCGTCTTATTCACACCTCTACATAGACCCCAATGAGTACCTGGTAAAAAGGCGCCACTACTAGTCTCCCATCCAGCCTAATCCTTTTTATCAATACTATTAAAAAGGGGTTACTTTTACATTCATCTAAGGTGCTTCTGTTTTATTAAAACATATATAATTTCAAGATTTGTCAACAGAAACGTTAGGCACTGAAATTGTACTAAAGTATTTTGTTTGTAAAATTGCATAATGCAGAAACACTGACAGTGAATAGAAATTGAAATATCGAAATTAATTTAGACGCATATGAAAAAGGCCATAATTGAGCAGTAAAAACACTGCAAAAATTTAAATGGCTACCATACCGTTCATGCGTGTCGGCTCATAGACATTCACCGCCGAATGCGTCCCACATCAGATTCGCCATTCTCCATCAATATTTCAAGACCCCTCATCTCTTTCATCTATCCCGGAAGCGACCTAGGTTAAAGATGTCAGTATATAGACCTTTCTCACTGCCTATTTCCGTCTTCCAATCTTTGAAAAACGCGAAGAAAAACTGCAAGTGGCGGCAAAGATACTGCGTCTTCTCCCGCGCGCCCCTGAGGTAGATAAAAACCAAATCAATTGCCAAAATTCTCACCACCACCACTTGACTTGCCCATTCGTTTAAGGTGTAAATGTTTATCTTTCACTTACGGACCACTCATTCCACCTCCTCTCTGTTTAACATTATACATGACTCTGGCTTGTCTGTCAGTCCTCATCCAAAGTACTACAGTCAATACAAGTAATGGATCCACCCTTTAAAAAGTAATTTCAGGCACTTGTGATAAATGGAAATTGTCATGTCGGAAATCATACCTCTGAGTTCTGTAACAAACACGGGGCATGAAGTAAAACAAAAATAATAAGTTATGAAAGATGTCAAACTGATTTGATGTATCATTGTTGATTGAAAGTAAGCTAAATTTGTTTTAATCTGCATACATTATGTATAGGTACTTATTGACCAACTTTTACCTATAACACTTCCATGACTTGGTTTTTGAGTTCCCTGTACGCCAAACCTTGTCTCCTTGTTTTTATCTATATTCTACAAGTTTGTGCTTCCCCATCTCTGTCCTCTAGCTTTTGTCCTGTAAATCAAATCGCTCCGGCCTTCTAATGTATGTCTCTGTTTCTTTCATTTCTCTGTCATTTGTTGGAATCTTGTCATCTTCTTCTGTTCTCTCTTTTCCGTTTCCAATTTGTGTCGCAAACGTGTTCCCTCCCCAAAGCCCTTCTCAATTTCATCACAAGTGCAGTGACACCTTGAGGAAAATGCCTCTCATTATTGTTCTCGACTTCTTTCTTTCTTTTTTTTTCTTCTCTTACTTTGCATCCGATATTCTTGCCTCATTCTCGTCTTCTTCCTCTTGTTGGATTGAGTTATTGTGCCCTTCGGAGTGTCTCAAGTCCACCCGATCTATATTACTGTTTCTCCTGATTTCGGGGGATGTGCCTATTTTTACCTCTTTGCTTTGGAACTTGCTTTTTTCTCTCTTCTCTTCGTCTTTTTCCTTCTTCTTCTTCTTCTTCTTCTTCTTCTTCTTCTTCTTCTTCTTCTTCTCCTTGAGCTCATTCAGCTTCTCCCGCTTCTGTAATCTTCTACACTCGCCTATTCACTCTATCTTGTCTCAATAAGTTTCCCTCTCGATCCCCCACCATCTCTCTCTTTCTCTCATTACCTTCATATCTGTATATATTATCTCTTTGTTTTTTCTTCTCTCTCTCCCTTAAACCAAATAGCCATCATTATGTTTGAAAGGTTTTCCTTTTTTTATCTGACTTCATAACTAAGGCTATAGAATCAATCTACCATGACATTCTCCGACAAAATCAAAGAAAATGCAAATATTTGAACATATTGATTCCACTGTTGCCTTTCTCTCTAGTTTCCATTGTATACAAATGTATTTATTTCATGGAAACTATAGATGAATGAGTTAACTTCAAAAAGAAGGATGTTAAATTAGGATAAAATTAGTAAAGTGAAATTAGGAGGTAAATTGACGATTGGCAAGTAGGTGTTTAGGATGATGATAGGGATATGATAGTGATGAAAATCGGCTTTATACTCTTCTTACTATCTTCTTTCCCTCCAAACATGAAGACTCTAACTTAGGGCGTTTTTATATCATATTGACCTCTTATAAAAAATACAGATTTTACATTATTGCCGAATTCAAACAGGCTCTTCAATTTATCAGGAACTCCCGGACTTTTCCATCAAAATGCGGACGCATTTGTCTGCGACAGATTGGTCTGCCCTCGAAGGGGTATCTAGATATCGCTTCATGGCCCCTCCAGCGGGCCGCGTTACACCCCCATTTGCATGTCAACCAAGTATCATGGGTACGACAAGCCAAAACAATCTCACCCAGCGTGTAACGGTATACAGCCTACACATATTGCCTTACACCGATGTGTCGGCCTCTTGCCACTTTCCTGCCCTGATTTCCACCACTGTTTTATTTCTAACTTTTTATCTCATCTCAGATAGCTTCCTCGTTCTCTCTTTCAGGTGATTTGCTACCTCCCTTAATCACTGCCTTGATTGTGTTCAATTTTGTGAAGAAATGCAGGGAAAATCTGTGTCATGCCTCGTAAACGTATTTCGTCAACCCCCTTCTCTAAACGGAATACATTTGTTTTCTCACGCTAAAATAGGACAAAGTGCTTATCCAACCTACATTTGAGATTATACAATGTTACCGCTTTCACTCTCTTTCTTTTTTACTTTTGAATTTTCCCATCTCCCGTTGTTTTCGAGGTATTATCGTTGTCTTGTATCTTTAGAAAGTACAAGAGTTGAATGGCATTTGTATAACATGCGTAATCATGCAAACCCAAGAAGTTATTGGTCTTGATATCTTACGATCTTTTATTTGACCCATTACGCTGATCATTTTATGCAGGACGTTACACCTTCCAGCCTGTATCCCAATTAAGTAAAAGTAAGAGGTCAGACGTTTTGCTTCTATTTACGGTGTTATTTTTGTTCTCACTAGTCCTTCAGATTGAAAAGAATGTATTTACGGTTGCACAAATCTTCTGGTCCCACGAGGGAAAGAAAGGAAAACTAGTTTGCACCATGAATTCAAAGCAAATGTTTTCATCCTAATTACTACTGAGTCGTCCCTATTCGAATACCTGTAGAAAAAAGATAGTGTTGTTATTCTCCGCCCTAACAGTTTTTTTGTTAGTATCACACGGAATTATCACGACGTTTTTTGCTGATGTGCGGCTGGATAAAAACAAGTTTTTGTTGGTCTGTTTAGGACAGTGGTCTCCCGTCCCCAGGAGAGTGAGAGTTGGAAGTTCTTCATCTATTCATCTAAAACTTCGTCGCTTTTTATTTTTTTTTATATACCGGCATCTTACAAAAGAGCTCGTCTGCCGTTTACTGCCGAATATCAGACCTTCCTCTCGGGTTTTTATTTGGAGAAAAAGAGATGAAAACAAGTTTTGGAATCTTTTAAGGGAGAGAGCGCTATTGATAGCGTCGGTGTCTTTGTTGTTGATATGAGAAACAGAAGTATCGGAGTCAAGAGTTATTCTGTGCTGAAGGATGTGAAATGATTTTGTTGTGCTACCGATTTTGAATTGGGTCGATTTTGGTGGTATTTATGGAGGTGATTTGTGGGACCCAAGGGTCGCAGAATTATGACAAATTAGCAACAAGCACCGCTGTAACTCTGGCTCGATATTTTGTAGGATGTGACCACAGTCTTGCAACTTTTACCCTGAGTAGTGGAGAGAGGGTAACTGAGAACGAAGACAAATTTCATTGAAATGATTAGAAAACAGTAATTTGAATAAGATTATGTTTTTCTTGATTGTTGAAAGTGTATGAATTGTACACTAAAATGTTGATGTTTTTAGATCTTGTCGTGTTATTTGTAGCACTTAAGGGTCGCTGAAATATTTAAAATTAGTTTTTAAAAAAATACTGCAAGGGCTCGTGGATATTCATTTAACTTTAAGCTACTTTCTGTATAATAACGTGAAAATATAAAAATTGATAATAATAATATAACCGAAGTAAAAGCAGATGAGTGTATGATATAAATAAATCGGGTCATGAGCGAAACCGTAACAAATATTTCTACATATTATTTTTGAAAATTCCTTTCCTCCGAGCAGACTACTGCTTCAACTCTAGTTTGTGTTTAGAGGCGATCCCCATGCGCTTGACGCCAATACAAATCATTCAATACTAATTAGCAAATAATACTGTTTTTTCTAATTTACCTCCTCTTCACTTTTTTTCTTCTGTTCCTTTCTCTTCTCAATGCCCCTCGTTATGTTTCATGCTCTCTCTGGCTCTCCCTATCAATCTCTTTCTTTCATAATTGTCCACATTCATGATTTCTTTTTGTTTGCCCTCTCTCCATTTTCTCTATCTCTCTTTCTAAATTTTCGTCACTCGCTCTTTCTTCTGGAACTATAGTCCAAGTCCCAGTAGGCCATGTCATGGCATTCAGCTAGCCGGCCCGCCCTCAGGCCAGCCCTTAGGCACATCCTGTGTTATAACATGGTTCTTGTTCAAGTACAACGTCTTGCCATAGATCACGTTACAACTGGGGCGCCGAACCCTTGTGGTGAAGGCCAGGTGTGGTGGGGGGTATCGCTAGGCCACGCGACGTGGGCCGGCTGAGACACCACACTTCGGCTGAGACACCACCCTTCGGCAAATAGTCTTACAGAGCAAGACCTTCTCATTTTCAGTTTGGCTCCGCCCGTCTACCCTTGAACGAAATGATCTACCCGTAACCTGGTTCTCTTGCAGAGAGATAGAGTGAATGAGAATGAGAAAGAAAACGAGGAAAAGAGAGAGAGAGAAGGGAGATTGATATCTTCCGCTCTTGCCTGACGTTTGCTCTCCCTTCTTTTGCTCAACCCAACTCCACAGTCTCCATCTCACCCTCTCTCTGACATCACATCCCAACCAGCTCATGTATTGTTCATGTATTATCTATATCTTAAAACAAAATCATCATTATAATACATTTTACAGATTTAACGCAATCTTTCATGACGTTGATTATGACGAAATTTGATTCATTGTGATGTAGCAACGATTCTGGTTCGCCGGAATTTTGACTCCTACTTTTTTTTTCCGATTCATGGAGTAATTATTGTGTTAAGATAATTATTAAAAAAACATTCCTTGAGTTTCTGTAGTCTATAAAAGTTCGACTACTGTTCTATTTATCTACGGAATTTATAAATCAAACTACATAAAGTATTCACTCCCTTTGCCAATCTTCCACAATTATAATTCTTTTAGCTTTTTCAGTGTTAGGACAGACAAAAATATACATCAACCAATCATCACACGTCGAAAGTATTTGCGGGAAAATATAGAAACTGAAGGGGGGGGGGGGTGACTAACATGTAGCATAGTTGAATATACGATACGACGTTTGATTTTGTATTTGACATAATATAGCTGTGTCCCGGAGACACATTTTTGTAACTTTATCCGTTTGTTATTTTTGTTTTGGTTTGTTCATGTAAATAAATCAAGAAAAATACTGAGATTTGTCGGAGGAGAAAAGAGAGAGGGGAAGAAAAGGGGGAGGGACAGGAGGTAGATAATAAACTTACATTCTTGTAGAGAGAATTAAGTGAGAGGGGCGGAGTACAGTAGAAAAAAAAATCCCCTGTTATGTCAAACATTTATAGAAAGTTGACATAACAGAACAGCAAAAAAGAATGTAACCTCGTCTCTCATGTAAGGCGATACTCATAACATACACTCCCTACGGATCACGTGAACGGAGTCAATGAACAGACTGGTATCCCTCCATTTCTAATTTATCTCATATTTTTCAAGCATTGACAGTAAATTCAGTCAACAGAAATGTTCATATTTTTAGATTTCTCTTTCTTTTTTTTTCTTTCCCACTATTTTCCCCCTCTTTCATATCTTGATAGTTAGGATGATTTTTTTTTTGCTTCCTAAATCTCTCTCTTGTGGTGTGTGAGATTTATAATAGGTGGATGCGCGGCGATGATGTTCACAGGGCACGTAAGGTCGGTTTAAAGCGGGCGGGTTACTGCTGAAGCCCAGCGGGGCCATCGCGGCGCGGCGGAGAACAGAGAATCGAGGCCATGGGGTCATAGAGGGGGCGTACTTGCGGGGTTTCGGGGTTGCTTGGGAGGGGTCCTGGTTCGGGTCCCTATGGGGGTATGGGTGACCCTGTTCAGGGGACCGAGACGCATTGTTCAACAATTCATGTTGTGTCATGGCGAGAGAGATATCAGCTTGTGATGTTCCAGATGGCAGATCATAAAACCTATCTGTCCGCACATTTTTATGCAATGAAATTTAGATATTGTTTGACCTCAAACAGTGTTATGATAGTTGGTGATATTTTGTTTTAACATAACAAGTTCATTGCCAAAGATCGAGCAACGTTTAATTAGAATGTATCACAAGTCCCCCAATATCAAATTACAATTTCATCGATACATTTTTATGTCCATATCTTAATTTGAATGGTGATCTTAAACAGAATTATCAAATTTTGTCGTCCCATTTAGACTTATAATTTTCTAAGTTTGGCACATTTAAGGTCAACAATGCTTTTAGTTTGTATGGTTTTAACTGATTTCGTGTTATAATCCTTTTTTCACTTATCAATGATTAATTGAGATTGAGTGTTAATTTTGATATTATATCTACTTTGTGGTTGTGGTCTGTCTGGATCATCAGTGAATTACAGTTATCAATGTATTCTGTACTACACACGAAAATGTAGTCAGATTTCAAAGTTCAATTTAATGAAACTTTGGAATAAAGATCAGAGAACAGCTTGACATAATATAAAATGAACCAAGCGCATTCTCTTTTTTCTTCTCCTCCCTTTTTATTTGTACCTCTGATGTCCTTCTTAGATGTATTACTGAGAATTAGGTTGCATGGTGAAACTATGCACATTTTGATCGATAAGCAATTACTCCAAGTGACATGTAGAGATACGGGTCTTCGTGGATTAGGAATTCCTGTGATGTTCTTTGGCATTTACTTTCCTTGGAATCGCTACCCCACCGATTTAATCCATACTAATATATGACTGTCCCCTCAATCTTAACAAGTATTAAAGCTTATACCAGTGATAATGAGATTTATGTAAATCAGACAAAAAGAGCAAGAGGAACAGTCGTATATCTGTAGAGAGTTGGAAAATATCCTCTTCTTTCGTTTAAGAAAATAAAGATTTTTCTTTTTACTTCCTCTACACTATCTATCTGTATTTTGTCTTTTAATATTTATCTTTTAATCATAATAAACAAGTGGTAAGTTGCCGCCCCTCCCTCACACACATGCACACACACACATGTACACGCGCACCCCACTCCCACCACATTCATATCTCAATGAATTGTCACAATTCGTTCAACTCTATAGGGAGTCATTTTTGGTAAAATCACTGGAATCTTTCTGAAATTCCCCGGATTTACGCTCCAAATCCTCCCCTGCGATTGGGCAGAACTATGTCAGAGACCCCACCCTAACCCATACCTACCCCCAATATCAGTTTGGTAGGGATTTGCATACGGGGGGGGGGGGGTATATTGTAAAGGAATTCCAGTCCCCAGTCATGGCATCATTGGAGGGAGTTGATGGGTAATCTTTTCGATATTGGTATCAATCCATGGGATCTAACTTGGACTAAAAGTTGATACCTACTCCGTAATTGGTACATCAATGATAGACCACAAACGCCTCCGAGTTCCTCCAAGATCAGAGGTGGATTGATGGGATGAGAGGAAGGGAGAAGTAGCAAAACATCATAGCAATGATTATCATGATGAGCCAAAAGTAGAAGATGAAGAAGGAGATGATGAATGAAAAAACAAAACAAGACAGATGAGGGGAGAAAAGGAAGGGGAAAGCAGAAGCAGTAACATAAGTATTAACAGCAAAATCAATAACAAGTCCAGCTGTTTTAATGTTAGTTTGTTACCTTAAAAAAATTATAATTGGATTGAAGTCCACAATAAGCGGAATAGTTTAGAAGAGGAAGGGGAGAGGAAGGGGAGAGGAATAGCTGGAAAGCAATGGAATGTAGTAGGGGCTACGTAAGGTCCGACCTAATTTGTAAGACCGCTCATATCCCAAGTTTGTCTTGTTATGCTTTACTATTTGGGGATTTATTTTGATCTCTGAGCTGTATGTGGATGAAAAAGATGTGTATAAATCTATCATGTCAGCTCTGTATTTAAAAATAAATCCCTTTGTATTACATGGTGCTCCACAGTAACCACAGACATGGTTAAACGGTTTAATAAAGAATTGTATCGTTATGTATTATTTTCACGTGTCCTCTATACATCTCCCTCTGTCTCACTTTCTTTTTTAGAATATCTACCCCTTCATCTTATCCAATCTTTGACTTAATTCTCTAACGTTCCCAGGTACCTCTTTGCCTAAAAGAGGCGTTTAAACCAAATACCAAAGTACACGACCCTGTTTTATTGGAGGCCCCAATATACTTTAATTGATTTCTGTGCCCACCCCCTCTCTCTTTGTCTAAACGGGTGCTCTTTTCTCTCCCAATCCTAGGTCTTCCTATGATTCCCCCCCCCCCC